>JAKCPI010022255.1:0-20956 GCA_023213315.1 Euborellia annulipes | reverse complement strand
TTATTTGGCATAAAGTGTTCGAAAAAAGATCTAGGAATTAGGGACCTACACCAAGGACTATTCCGAGCTAGGACCGGCACGTTTTATGCCTCCATACTTCAACAGTCGTCAGGCCCTGCGAGGGTCTGATCTTTTCTCGATCATAAAAAGCATCGAACTACAACATATTTACACCTCAGTGCGGGATTAAGAAAAATGGCTGTGACCCACCCTGAAGGTATAAATTTATTGTCCCTTGCGCACATTGACAGGAGGTAGCAGCCAAGGGCGGATACAAGGGGGAGGGGGGTAAAGGTAGAGTAATTGCCCCCCCCTCGATTAAAAAACTTTTTCGGGAAAAAATTTATTTTTAATGTAAAATTTTAAAAATTAATAGTTAAAAATTTGATTTGTATTTATATTCTGGCAAACAAGTACAGAATGCGCCTTTAAATTACCGAAATTAAGAAAAAATTGTGTGCTGTGCGACCAGTCACACCAGATTACCCCCCCCCCAAGAAACTCCTCATCCACCGCAGCGGACTGGTAGCAGCCAGGAAAAACACAAATTTTGGATTGGCTGAATAGCAAGATTTATAATTTTAAAATTTCAACAAGTCTACATCAACATATGATGAAATTAAAATTAAATATACAAATTAAACACTAGGTTATTTGTTTCAAAGGTTTTATTAATTAAATTCCGAATGTAATCACTTTTGATGATGACAAGTAATTGTCAAAATACGTATCAAGTGTTAATTTTTTAATTAATAAAACCTTTGAATCAAATAACCTAGTGATTAATTTGTATATTTAATTTTAATGTTTCAACGAGAACCAACGGTCGAAAGTTTAAATCTTATATGATGAAATATATTGTAAATTCATATACGGCAGCTTCCGTATAAATTTGGGCCGAAACGTCTTAAATTTGGAAGTTTCATTGAGAGTAGAGATCCTTCCTTCTGGTTGCCACCTCCTGTCATTGTTTGCATCGACAATCACAGCCACTTCCACACTCGAGAAATTTATTTTTTTATAAACTCCCCCCCACCCCCCTCGAACAACAGCTTTACCTATAAACTGCAGGTATGAGCAGGGGCGGATTAAGAGGCGGGGGGCGGCGTGTGGGAGCGATCGCCTCCCCCCCCCCCGAGAAGAAATTCAAAAAGTTATAAAAACTAGTAATCTAAAGAAATTATGATTTCCGCGTCTTTAATTTCAATTGAATTTGTTACCAATCAATTTAAATAAATAGGAAAGGGGTCTAAATGGCCATAGATGCCGACAAAGTCCTTAAATAAAAGAAAAATTAAAAAAAAAACCGCTCCCCCCCCGGCAAAATTGCATTAATCCGCCACTGGGTATGAGTTCTTTTTAATACAAGGATTAAGACCGTCAAATATTGGCACGCATTTATGAAACACTCTGTATACAATTTCTTCCCACTTCCCTATCCTCTAATATGATGGAGATTTCTCAAAAGATGATTCCACGAGTGAAATACAAAATTTTGTTTAAAAGGAGCTTTAAAAACGATTTTTTTTTTTTAGGTTTATTCAAATGCAAGAAAGAGGAATTTTTAATTATATAAAAACGCAATATAACTACAAATATGAAGAAGAGGCTACAAAAAAAAATAATGAAATTACATTAAGAAAAATTTTATTTCCTTTTATACTTCTTCTTTTAGGCTTTTTGATTTCTCTTTTAATTCTTTTTAAAGAACGGAGAAAAAACAAATCAAAATAAGATGACACAATAAATCCCCAATTGGGGTCACGTTTGCCAACGGGTTTTTTATGTAAAAACGGATTTGTTTAAAAACATTCATTTGGGGTCGTAAGACTTGCTAAATGTCTAATCTACTTATTTAATATTTTGTTAAATCCCTTGAAAATACTTTCTTTTTTTTTATTTCACTTCCATTCTGATTTTTAAATAATTTTTAATACCTCCTTTGTTAATCAAACAAGATAAAGTTTCAAAGAGTGGGCGGTGGTGGTACGTGCACTCTCTTCTACTGTATATTGGATTGAAATAATATAATAAAAAAGCGAGAGAGAGAGAGAGAGAGAGGAAAGCACTTTGGTAGATTAACTCCGGGTTTGATGCAATTGAAGCCTCAGCTGTCTTTGAACCATTTTATTTATTTATTTATTTATTACTAATCATTATCCGAGATATCATTAACATTCATTCATCCTATTCTTTTTTATTTAACGGTAACTAATATTTTCTTAACTAGTCATAGTGGAGGCGGTTTTAAGAGCGTTGGAGCCACCCACCCCCTCAGGTCAATAAAATATTAAAATTGTCAGTTCATCTACACATTTGCGCTTTAAAGGCTGAAGAAGACCTGCTCGAGGGACCGAAAGCTGTCATGTGAGAAGAAATCCATCGTTTTTTTGTACGATATTTAAAAAGGCAAAAAGATTTAACTGCAAATCAGGAAACCGAAGGAACTTTGCAGCCAGGAGATTAAATAAAAAAAATCTTTTATTTAATTTTTACTTGCCGACGTTTCGGTCGCCAATCACGACCTTCATCAGGGCAAATATTGTCAATTATACACGATCTTAGGTATTTTAATATTCATTGCAATTAAATACAATTTCTTTTTACTTTGATATGTACAAAAATATTATCTTTTACTTATTTTTTGAAGAAGAGACCTCCGAGCAGCAAGTAAAAGATAATATTTTTGTACATATCAAAGTAAAAAGAAATTGAATTTAATTGCAATGAATATTAAAATACCTAAGATAGTGTATAATTGACAATATTTGCCCTGATGACTGGCGACCGAAACGACGGTAAATAAAAATAAAATAAAATATTTTTTTATTTAATCTCCTGGCTGCAATGTCCCTGCGAATCCTGAGTAAAATGAGTCAAATTTATGAAAGGATGAGTTTTATATAAATTGATTTTTCTACAGAGGTTAGTGGGTCAAGTCGCCTAGCTAAACATGTTAGCTCCAAATATTCTTAATAAGAATCCCTAAAAACTAGGCATGCATTCGATCTTTTAAAAAAAAGGTTTGCATAACTACAAGGCGCATTCGGTAAGTGCTGCCTCCTGTGAGGGATTTGTTAACTATTTCCATTAGTTTACCGGGAAGTAGGAAATTTAAAAAAGTTCGCTCAGTTATGGCAATTTGAAAAAGCATTTTTTTCTTTTAATTTCAAGATTTCACAAACAAAAATGAAAATCATATATCGAAAACAAACAATTGTTTAATTTTGTACCATTCTCTTGCATTAAAGGTGAATTTAAAGCAAGTGTTCAAAAATTCCTCCCTGCATTTGAAGGCAAAGTAGTAGTAAACAATGTGATTGTTACGGAAACGTACCTCTCGCTTCATTTGCCTTTTAAAATTGCCATAACTCTTTAATTATGAATTCAGGTCAGGAAGGTCACCTCCATAAACCGAAATATTTTCCCATTCTTATAAATTTTACATCTTGAATTTTAATATCTCGGCGGAAACTAAATATATGTCGATACAGAAAGTTGTGTGCTATGCGACCAGTTACACCAGTTTTAATTTTCATATTTTTTTTTTTAACACCACACTTTTTCCCATCACACTCACACAGTCTTTTCGGCAACTTAGGCCATTTAAGACGATACGATAAACGTTATTATGAAAATATATATATTGGGGTCCAGGCATTCTTATTTTTATATATAATAAAAAAGAGAAAATAATTTTATTGTTTTTTTTTTTATTATTATTTTTTGCTCGATTTAGTTGTTTCTGAGAATGAGTGACGTCATAACAAGGTTTTATTTTTAGACGGGTAGACCAATGTCTCTCTATTTAGACTCCATCCCTATTTATTTCAAATGATTTGTAATCAAATCAAATGAAATAAATTTTTCTCGACTGGGTCGGGAGGCGAACCCGGGACCACGGGGCGAGAAGCTAGTGTCTTCTCTCTGAGCCACAGGTCACGGGCCTAATTTATATTAATGAGGATAATCCCAACCGGGATCGAAAAGTCAACAAGATGAGAAATTGAATAAATAACGAAATACCACTAGCTGTTAAGTCTTCTTTTCCTATCTATTTATCCTACATTGTTTATTCTGTACAGTCATCAGGAATTAGTAAAAAGATATTAAGGTTAATGGAGAAAATAAACCAGATTACTTTCCCCACTAAAACAATTTATTTAGCAAATATTTCAGATTTCAAAACGCAATCTATCTTCAGTGCTCAAATTATACAAATGTGTATCGTGTTTGTAAATTATAAAATAGAATTTGGAAAGACATTCTATAAATGATGAGCAAATCACTGAAAAGAAATTTTTCTCTTTGTAAAAGGGCAAAAGGTTTTAGTTGCTGAAAAGCCTTTATTATATGTAAATAAATAAATAAAAGAAATTTTTGATAAGAAAAGTGGCTGTTCAACGATTAGAATGATAGACAGGAAGCAGGGCCGCAGACAGGAGGGGGGGGGGGGCAGGGGGGGCTAAATCCCCGGGGCCCGGGCCCTCCGAGGGGCCCGGGCCCATTGCGCTCCAACCTGAAAATTCTAATAAAAAATAATTTTCATGGTTAAAATTTCAATTAGAAAAATAATTTTCTTGAAATTTTTCCCTCAGAGGGCCCGGGCCCTTTAAGCTCAAATCTTAAAATTCCAATTAGAAAAAATCATTTCTTGAAATTTTTTCCCTCAGAGGGTCCGGGCCCTTTAAGCTCAAATCTTAAAATTTCAATTAGAAAATCATTTTCTTGAAATTTTTTCCCTCAGAGGGCCCGGGCCCTTTAAGCTCAAATCTTAAAATTTCAATTAGAAAAAATCATTTTCTTGAAATTTTTTTCCCTCAGAGGGCCCGGGCCCTTTAAGCTCAAATCTTAAAATTTCAATTAAAAAAAAACATTTTCTTGAAATTTTTTTTCTCAGGGGCCCGGGCCCTTTAAGCTCAAATCAAGTTTCAATCATCTTTTCACGACTCAGGATAGCTAAAAACGCAGATTTCAATGGCTAATTTTCAAAATTTTCCATACCCCCAGATTCCCCCGGAAAACCACTGTCCGGGTCTGGCCTCGATAAATTATTGTAACTCTATTTTTTAGGAAATTTTGAAAAATTTTTAATTAACTTTATTTAAATAAATATTGTAGCTATGTATGTATAACTATTTCACTATTGTGTCAAAAACTGTGTAAAAAATTGTTGGCATGAAGGCCACAATAGCCTTTTACCTAAGTTCTATTTTTTTTTTGTGGGGGAGGGGGGGGCCCGTATTAGTAAGTAGCCCCGGGGCCCGTCAAGTCTGTCTGCGGCCCTGACAGGAAGAGAGGATGTCAGCCAAAAGGAGAGCCTCTATCGAATAAAAATCTCCACTTAGAAGACGTTTCGAGATTATTGGCAATCTCTTAGAACTGATGATGGATTTATTTAATTAAACCCGAAACGTCTTCTAAGCGGAGATTTTTATTCGATAGAGACTCTCCTTTTGGCTGACAACCTCTCTTCCTGTCTATCATTCGAAAAGAAATTTTATTTTTATATATGATACGCGTGCACGTTCTAATCTTCTAGAACGTGGACGCGCCTAACAAGTCACTATAGAAAAATCGTTTCCAAACTTGTTGCCACGCCTCCTTTAAAAATATTTAATCGAATGACACCCCCCTCTCCCCATTTTATAAAATAATACAAAAACAAAAATTTTTAATGCTAAAAAATATAAATTTATATAAAAATATTTTTTTTATTTATTATTTTTTTTATAAAACTAGCAATCATTTAAAAAATTGCTCTTTGTGGCTAATCCCCTTAGACTAGCCCGCGCCTCCCTAGGGAGGAGCGCCTCACAGTTTGGAAAACCCGTTTAAAGTCATCCAAATCCTATTTTATATGCTCCACATTTGTATAATTTGATGCACTGAAGATAGATTGCGCAGTGGCGTAGCGAGGGGGAGCAAGGGGGGGTCATCATGCCCCGGGCGCTACTCCCAAAGGGGCGCCAAATGGTCCGCAAAACAAAAAATTGCTGGATAATTTTTATTTTTATTATAATTGATTTCTGGAAAATATATTTTAAATTTAGTGCCAGTGTAATATAATAATTTTGTATAATTTACATATAATATTATATGGTTTTTGAATGGGGGGGGCGTTAAAAAGGTATCGTGCCCCGGGCGCGAGTTAAGATCGCTACGCCACTGAGATTGCGTTAGACGCAATCTGAAATACAAAATAAACCGAATCGAGGGGGACCTATTATTTGCTGAATAAATTATTTTACTGTGGAAAGGAATCGCTGGTTTAAGCTTACTGAATCGTCCCCTTGGCATCCCCCTGCGAGTGGTGACCGGGGCATGAAAGACTCCTTGCCTCTCTCACTATGCAATTTATAGACAATACAATCCCTGCCAGGAAATAATTCTTTTTTTGATTTCAAAAATTATAAATAGTGGGCCTACAATTAAATAATGAAATGTAGGCCTAGAAAACGCATGAGTGCACTTTAATTTTGCCCTCTCACCGAACGTAGGCTTACTAAGCCATCTTTTCGAAGCTACTTGTTAATTATCCCAATAAACTGTGTGCGAAGTTAAAACAATTAATTGGCTGCTTAAAACTTTTAATTACATTCCTTAGGGAATTAAATAAAAAAATTATTATCAATTAGAAGGTAAAAGATAAAAAGATATGCAAGAAAGAGAGATAAAGTTGAAAATTAGCAAATTAAATATAGTCTTATACTTTAAATAGAAATGCCTGGACCCCCAATGGATATTATAAATAACAACGGTTATCGTATAAAGTCTTATATGGCCTGAGATCAAGGGCGGATACAAGGGGGGGGGGGGTAAAGGGAGTAATTCCCCCCCCTGCCCCGAGATTTGAAAAAAATACTTTTTTTTTCGAAAAAAAAATTTATTTTGAATGTAAAATTTTAAAATTTAATACTTAAAAATTTGATTTGTATTTATATATTCTGGCAAACAAGTACATAATGCGCCTTTAAATTACCGAAATTAGGAAACAATTGTGTGTTGTGCGACCAGTCACACCAGATTACCCCCCCCCCCCCCCCCCCCGAGAAATACCTCTGGATCCGCTCTTGCCTGAGATGCCGAAAAGACTGCGTGAAAGTGTGTGTGAGTGTGAATGAGAAAAAGTGTGTGTTAAAAAAAACTACTATTAAACGGGCAATGTACAGTGAGGGACAATATTAAGTCCCACCCATGCGTTTTCTACTTGTGATTATTTCATTGTTTTTATAAAAGAAAATGAAAATCTTTATTGGAAATTATCTAGGTTTGAACCATGAAAGTTTCCATTGAAAAATATATAATATTTTTTTAAAAACAATGAAATAATCACAAGTAGAAAACGCATGGGTGGAACTTAATATTGTCCCTCACTGTACTTTCGTTTGTTTGTTTGAAACAATATTTTTCTAAATTTTTAATTTCCGGTACCAATAAGAAGATAAAATTGGCTAAAAAGATGTATTGGAATTAATTAATTAAAGGATATTAATAAAAATTAATTCACTCTCTGTCCATGGTATGATAATAATAAAAAATTGAGGCATTAACATGATTAAGCTAAGTACAATTGTGTATGCCCAATATAACTTGGCGAGGATTATATGTATTTTCAGACATTAACCTGGCCCTGAAGATGGTCCCATGTGTGACCGAAACGTCGGCCCTGGTTTGTTAATAAATTGAAATATAACTAGCTGCTTGCTCATTCATTCTACCTAATTGATTATCAACACTCAGCTATATACCTCCTTCAAATAAAAATTCCCTTTTTTAAAAGTAAGAGGTAGTTAGAGAATAATTTCTTTAACAAAACAAACAGAACTCAGACAGGTTCAGACTCGAAAGAGAGAGGCAAAAACGAAGAGAAAAAAAGCTTTTAAAAAAACAAACAAAAAAAGTCTATGCTGAATTATGATGAACTATGATATATAATAGGGCGTTTGGCCCACCGACAAATAAACATACTCACAAATTTGTTCAATTATATTTCTGTTTAATTTAATATTTGGATTGGTGCGTGTATGTATGTTTGTGTCTGAAGTGATTTCTTTCATTCATTAAATTTGGAAATAGGATTAAATAATGAACAAGTTGGTGAAAGACTGATAAAATAGAAAGAGAGATGTGTCAATAATCACACCACAATTTGTTTGAAGGGAGTATAGAGAAAGATTTTGTATAGTATCAATGTCGTAATTATGAAAAATATATTTTTAATAATTTAATATTCTCTGCTGAGAAAAATATTCAATATTCTTTGAGCCTAATTGTTAAAAGGATTTTGTATTGCCTCAACGGCTGAGAAGGGTACAGAAACGTTTTAGCAAAAAAAGAGATGAAATAATCACGGCACTTTAATTTCACTCTCAACTACTAATTCAATATTTAACAAAATATTTGATCTATATTTAGTTCGTGACCAGGCAAGGATAAGTAGGCCCAGAACTAAATAAAAAAATGTGGCTTATTCCTATAAAATATTCATTTTTTTTTTTTATTGATATTTTTTAGTTTTAATTGGTTTATATACTATTTAAAAAAAAAGTTGAGTTAATAATAATAATGCTTACGATATATCAAATGACCTAACGACTTCTAAGAATATAGAAATTTTGACCGTGAACTCAGAGAAGGTAGAGATATTTCATGGTAAAAATAAAATAAATAAAATTTCTAGAAAAGATATAATAAAATAATAATCAATAATAAAAATCGAGAGTAAAAAAAAAAAAAAGAGAAAAAGAACGGCACTAATATTGAGTATAGGGCGTGCTTGGGGCCTAAAGGCGTCATCTAACATTCGAAAATAAATATTTCAAAAAATATCTAGAAATTCTTGAATTATTTTATCAATTATAAATGTTAAATGATTAATGAGAATAATTAATAAATAATTGGCAATATTGAAGTTAAATACCTAGGTAAATTCGCCGACAAACTCGGAGAGCGCGAGAGAGTTGGCCGACTGGTAAGATGGCAGCACATCAAATGAACTGGCTGGCGCGTTTCTTGAGAAAATTTGCATAGGTTATTTCCTTGACAAGGACTGCCCCTCTACTGACCTCTCTAGGCTAGCTCAACGTTCTTTTCTAGGCGCCAAAGAATACAACCCTTGTGATTGGCTAATAAGGCAGTAGAGGGAGACCGAAGGAGGAGTGAGGGGAATTGCCAAAATATTAAAAAAGGAAAGGAGGGGGAGGGGACCTAGGCTTCACTAACACTAATAATTGAGGGTGGAAGGGGAGGTCAGCTATTGAAAATTGAGCTTTTTCTTATGTAATAATAATTTAATGAATAGTTAAATACTTAAGGCAATAACATATATGCCTAACCTTAGAATATTATTTTTTATCAAATTCATTTCACTTCATAAAAATCTGGTGTGACTGGTCGCACACAATTTTCTCTTATTTTCGCTAAATGAAAGTTGCGTTCTAAGGTTGTACTTCACTTTTTAAATATTTTTTTTTTTTTTTTATTTTAAAATTAAACTTTCATTTTTCGAATCAGTTTTCGCCCAGCTTAACCGCCGATTTTTTTTTTCACACTCACATTCACACACAACACAGAGTCTTTTCGGTAACTTAGGCCCATAGGCGCCGGAACTGGGGGGGGCAGGGTGCATTGCCCCCCTGGCATCCTATAGGGGGGCAGAGGGGGGCAAAATTTCTTCTTTTATTTCATTTATTTTTAAAAATGATATATTTTTACTTTTGAAAATCTTCTAAATTAAAAAAAATTAAAAGAGTAAGAAATTCATTTTTTTCCAAATTTTTTTGATAAAATCACTAGCAAATTTTTTAAAATTTTAATTTTATTAAAATTGTGATTTTATTTAAAATTTTTAAAGTTTTATAGTAGATTTATTTTTGTTTTATACTATTTGACATATTAAATTATTTTAATTTTCTAAAAAAAATTTTTTGCCCCCCCCTGAGTCAAATTCGTTCCGGCGCCCCTGCTTAGGCCATATAAGACATTTACGATATGCGTTATTGTTTAATATACATATATTGGGGGTCCAGGCATTCTTATTTAAGCCATGGCATCCAAATGGCCTAAATAAAATCATCGGACTGCCTGGGGTCCGAACCCGCGACACTTGGTATACGAGGTTAGCACGCTAACCTCTACCCCGTTGCCAAGGCCTCCTGGTGCGTGCATTCAAGTATTGTTTCTAATTTTTCCATCTCGGCTGCTGAGATCATTTATCGATTTTTTTTTTTAAATAAAAAAAACATTCACACTTTTTCTCATTCACACTCACACTCACACACACATTCATAAGTCTTTTCGGCAACTGAGGCCATATAAGACTTTTACGATATCCGTTATTAATAAATATACATATATGGGGTCCAGGCATTCTTATTTAAGCCATTTGGTATCCAATTGGCTTAAATAAAATCATCGGACTGCCTGGGGTCCGAACCCGCGACGTTTGGTATATGAGGTTAGCACGCTAACCTCTACGCCATGCCCCGAGGGCATTTATCGATTTATTCTATACAAAATTTGATAGCGCCCTTTTCAAATGCAAATGCTTTTAAACAAATGAGAAAAATCGAGATTGAATTTTGATACTCTATCTGCAGCATTTTTGTTAAAATTCTAAGATATTTCGCCTACCTCCTATACCAAACGTCGCGGGTTCGGACCCAGGCAGTCCGATGATTTTATTTAAGTCATTTGGATACCAGATGGCTTAAATAGAAATGCCTGAACCCCAAATTGATATATTAATTACAACGGTTATCGTCAAAGTCTTATATGGCCTGAGTTGCCGAAAAGACTGTGTGAATGTGTGTGTGAGTGTGAGTGTGAATGAGAAAAAATTAAATGATTAATTTACCAAATATATATTAGTAATGAAAGTAGCTCATTAGAAAGATACTTATTTAAATTAATAATTAATAGGCAGTGTATGCATAATTACAACATAAAATATTTCATCTTTTTCATATTTTAGTGTGTTATTGTTGTAACAGATAAAATATTTCTATTATTTACAAGATTTTTTTCTTCAATATATTTGTGTCCTGCTTTTCATTTTATAGCCACTGATGGACAGGATCGCGATCCTTTTAGATTTAAATCTGAAATTCCGATCCGATTCAGGATTTTCGGATCTGGATTGAAATTCTTTTTTTTTTGGGGAGGATCTTGGATCTGGATCGAAATCGTTTTTGCTTCCTGGATCTAGGATCGGATCGCTAATCCTTTTTTTATGGATTTTGCCCATCCCTGTGTAGAGCCGAAAATTGACTTTAATTTAAAAAAGACATATCTCGAGAAAAGACACTTACTTGTCTTTTTGCTCACGAATGGGTCGTTTTCCGGAATAAACGGTTTTAATAACAGACAAAATGAATTAAAGATAAAATCAATAAAATCATTTTAATATTTTTTTATAATATATATTCTCCGCAATAAGAATAAAAAATGATAATATATATCCTGCAAGGAGAATACAAAAAGGTAACATTAAATGATCAAGCTTTAGGCTATGAAAAGTTTGTTCTTCGTCCAACTCTCTTTCTTTGATTGATACTCGATTTATTCGATTTAAAATGCCTCTTTCTCTTAATTGCATGATCCTGAAACAAAAACGAAAATATATTGTATTATATATACAGTCAAACCACTCTTATCCGGCCTCGTATCAACCGGCCCCTCGGATTAACCGGTCTATCCCATTAGTATTATAAATTACATATATTTATCATACATTATTTTTATTATTACATATACGTTTATTTCTCTACTATTTAGGCTTGAGATCTTTAAACAAAAATGAGCGAGTTAGGAAAAGGAAAATGTCTGAGGAAAAGGAATGAAAATCAATTCTTTACCTAAACCTCGGATTAACCAGCCTAACCGGATTAACCGGACTGTTGAACTTAACTTACTTAATATTGAGAAATCTCCTATAAGGCGAGTGTTTAGTTATTGCCATGGCAATGTGCAAAGGTTGTTGAATTAAAACAAAATCGTATATTCGATAAGAAACGTTCTCAAAATAATTTCGTCCAATAGCTTCATAAATTATGAAACCATATTTTTTCAAAAGTCCAACATTTTGTAGGCCTTTTTCGATGCTCGGGGAATCCTCCAAGTTTTTAGATAAGTATTTATTAAAAAAGTGAACTAATTTTGTATCCGTGGAATTCTGAAAAAGATAGAATTAAATTATAGGCTGTGTGATAGAACTAATAAAATGCGACAAGGCCTAGTAGACCAGGGCTTCTTAAACAATAGGGTCGCGAGATTTTAATGTAAAATATTTAAATACATGAATCTATAAAATCTAGATGTGTATTTGTGACGGAATCGCAGACACACAAACAAAAGTTTGAAAGGGCGCGCACACTAACTAACTAAATCACCACAAAATATTTATAGCCTATATCTTTATATTAATATTTAGTCGGTGGCGAAAAAACTCACAATCATAAATGGGACCGTGAATGAAAAAAGTTTAAGAATCCCATTTCCCGAGGTCTAGAGAGAAATATGAAAAGAACATTCAAAAACATGAGCGTTCTAAGGTCAACGAAAGAATTTCCAAAATGTCTTTTTGTGTGTCACTGATAAATCTCGGCTCTGGAGTTAGCCTGAGAGTGACGAAAAGATATTTTGGTAGGCAATTAAATAATATAAAATTGATTCCAAGTCTTGTCCCTTATTATGAAATCAATAAATATAACGAGCTCGCAATTCCTTTAGAATGGAAGATTTTCAAACATTCATGCTGCAATAACGTCATAATTCAAAAATCGCTCTTGAGTTATTGACTCAGTAAGGATAACAAAAAAAAGCTCTTTTACTGGCGGAGGGTCATGTCTGAGCTTTTCAAAAAATATATCTAATTTTTGGAATCGCAAATTTTTTTTAAAACTACTTTGTTAACTTCAAATACCGTAACATTCCCGTTAAAAAAGTTTTGTGTGAGAGACAATATTAAGTCCCACCCATGCGTTTTCTACTTGTGATTATTTCATTGTTTTTAAAAAATATTATATATTTTTAATGGAAACTTTAATGGTTCAAACCTAGAAAATTTCCAATAAAGATTTTCATTTTCTTTTATAAAAACAATGAAATAATCACAAGTAGAAAACGCATGGGTGGGGCATAATATTGTCCCTCACTGTACCAGTGAGATTTTCGATAATAAAGAATTAATTTGTATAGCTACCATTTTTAATTCGAATTTCTATATAAATGAGTTACAATTTTATTTTGTTTTGTTTTGATCTCCTGAAAAAAAGAAATTTCGAGTTATGACAGCACTCTTGCAGCAAATGAGCGATATTTCAAGTAGGCCTGTTTCCATTAATAGAGCTTGAAGGCATTCTAAATAGAGAAGTAAACGGAAGTGTAAAGGCGCGTCCACACTATGGCGCTGTTTGCCAATTGGCCAGGCCGACCGATGGCTCGTGCCAATAAGCCAGCCGTGTGCCAATGAAAATTATTCAAGTGTCGGTCTTCTTCAAAGGAAGCGAGAACGGAGAGTGGGGACGTGCCAACCACTGGCCTCACGCGTGATTCAGTTGTGATTCAGCCTTAACATTGTGCGACTAAACTAAATGAATGCCATACATCTGTAGACGTTTTGCAATCGCTGGCTTTGTCAATATATAGCTAGCTCCAAGGTCGGAACTAGGAGGTTTGTTAGGAGGGGTAAACTTTAATTTGTCACCCCCTTCTTATTAATATTATAATATGCCGCTCCTCCCTTCCCCCGCGTCGTCACTTTAACTAAGCCAAATTAATTATAAAATTTTAATCTTAAATTTTGCCGCCCTAGGCCCTGGCATCACGGGTATAACCATATATCCACCACCACGAATAATGATAATTCTTGTTTCTTAGAGGGAGTGGGAATTTGAAATACGAACATATTTATAAATTAGGGCGGCAACCATGGGCGTACCCAGCGAGGGGCAGGGGGGGGGGGGGGCAGCTGCCACCCTAGAAGCAAGAAAAAAAAATTAAATGCTTATAAAGTGATGAAATGAAACAAAATTAGGTAAGGCGATAGCGACGGGGACTCGTTAGGACTCGAGGGTTTTTATGCCTTTAAATCGAAGGCTTTTCCCCTATATATATATATATATATATATGAAAAAGCTATGTCACAATCTGGACAGCCATGATCTCCCCCCTGGACGACCATGATCTGCCCCCCTCTAGATTTGATCCTGGGTACGCCCATGGCGGCAACATACTATCCTGTTTTGCGGGATGCCGCTGAACGGGATATGTTTTTGCGGGATGACGCCGAGCAGTCATATTATCTATCCTCCGCTGCGGCATGGAGTTGTTTTGACGTACAATGTTATCCAAAATAAAATATGTTTGTGCTCTTGAAGCTTGTGGTATGTTGACACCGAGGCATAGGCGTTATTGGGTGCATCCTTTTCATTGTGTAAATGATGGTTTTGAACGGTTCAACTCTTTTTATTCAAATATAAGACAATACTCCGACAAATTTTTTGAGTTTTATCGGATGTCTGTTAAATCGTTTGATGAACTGTTGGAAGTACTAGTTCTGTACTTCGAAAATCGTGCTGCAGAACAGGACAGTCTGACCGCTTCCACTTGACTAAATGTGCTCAGGCCCACGTGCCGTTGTCTCGTTTAGCGGCAACACCATCCTGTAGGTTGCCGCAAGATGCCGCTCTGCAGGACAGTATGACCGCGCCCACAACAGACAATGGATCCTCACCATCCCGCTAAACGGGAGCCGTTTAGCGGGACGACAAAACAGGATAGTATGTCGCCGGCCTTATGCATAATATAGTTAAGTAGAATTTGTTAATTTCTTGGACGAAGAGGAGAACTAGGCATGTGCATGGGGCGACAAAATTTGTGAAAAAAACCTGTTTATTTACATACCTATAATTTTTTTTTTTTTAATAGAAAAGTATTTGATGTTGAAAAGGTATAGGTAATCAGAAGTCCGCCGGCGTGTTAGGGTATTTCTCAGTGTTATGGTGGTTGAAGGGGAGGGGGCGGCAAAAGAGGCCACAGCCTAGAGGCGGCAAATGCCTAAATCCACACCTGCAAATTTTATTTTGTTTTTGTAGATCACTTTTCCTATTTTGTTGCCCCCTGATATCTGCCGCCCGGGGCACTTGCCCCCATTTACATGTAGATCCGGCCCTGTATAGCTCAGCCAATATTATTTTAATTTATATATAAATTATTTATTTTGAGACAAGGTGGTACCAAGGATTCATCTACTTAGTAGATGATAAATAAAAATAAAAAGGGCTTTTTTGTTTAAATTCAATTATTTTTGTTACCTTTATAAAAGATTCAAGTACGGAGCCTTTGTGCATATCAACTTGGAAGTCTTCAACTTTCAAGAACCCTTCTAAATCATCAAATGCGTATTCGATCTTCTCTGTAAGAAGTGTAGAAATAATACAAGTAGAATAGCTTATATATAATAACAATGTGAATAATAAATTCACAATAAGAAAAATCCTTCCATAAAGAGAAGTGTCCAGGCCATTAAGTAAAACTCCACCTAAAATGAAAATAAAAGATCATTAAAATTCATAATTATAAATTAAAATTTAAGAAGGTATGAAGAAATAAAAAATTTACCATGTTGAGTTATAGTACTTGTTATGAAAAATATAGATTCGCATGCATTTCGAAATATCGAATTTGAAATGTTAATGAGGTAATAAAAAATGATTAATGTCACAACTAACAAGATAATAATTATAAATATTGCAATCCATAAGTTCAACTGGAAAGGGCGGTAGAAATCTGCCCCGTGGGCGTTCATTCCGAGAACGACGTCCTCTAGCCGGAAGAATATATAAAATCTAAAACAAATTAAACAAATTTAAATGAATGAAATTTTCAAAATTGGGGAATCCTAGGGATAAAACACAATCAATAAGACGTTTTCATTGGTTCACCAATTGTTGAGAATATGACATCTTAATATGGGAGTTTTTAATTATAGACCACATTAGGTATTATTTATTAAATATATAAATACTGTACAACGTTTCGACTACTTATTCTGGAGTCGTTTTCAAGTACTGTGCACATGCTTCTACTCAAGTGAACTAACCTCTAAGGGATTGTTGCGTGCATTTTAAATGCAACGTCAGCGCCATCTACAGTCATTCCTATGAAAATAAATACAATCATCAACGCCATCTACAATCACTCCTATGAAGACAATCATCAAAACTAGTGTTTACATAAAAAACATGATGCTATAATAAGTTTTTTAAATTTTTTTTTTTTTTTTTAACAAAGATGATACAATTGTACTAATGTTAAAAAAATAAAATTCAAAAAATTTATTGTAACTTCATGCTTTTTATGTAAACACTTGCTTTGACTTGATTGTGACTAAAATCATGGAAATGAGGGTAGATGGCGCTCAAGTTTGTGTCTAAGTTCATAGGAATGACTGTAGATGGGGCGCTGAGGTCGTTCCATTTAAAATACACGTAACGGTCCCTTAGAGATTAGTTCACTTGAGTCGGAGCAGGGGGGACAAGTCAATGGAGCGATTTGGTGTACGTTTTGAGATATAGTTCCTATGTTCAGAATGAATATAACTGGCGCTGGCGTATGATGGTGCTAGTGTCGCCTGAGTTGATCGCTGGCGCATGCGCAGGAGACACATTTGTTCCCATTGGTCCATTACGGTTATTTTCAAAAAACCAGTGAATAACTGTCATTTCAAGCATATGAAACAAAGTCAATGTGTTTACTGATCAAAATTGTCAACGATTGAATTTCTTCAAATATACAAAATCAGGTTGGTATTGGCATTTCAAAAAATATAAATATATATTTGTTCGTACAGCATGTAACCGGAGAGGAAAAGATGTGTGCCGAGCTCCAGATATCCAGGAACGAAAAATATAAAAATGTTTTGTTTTCCACTGAACATACAGCTTCGAGATTCATGGATCCAAATTATACAGTAAATAATCCTGATTTCTTTAACAAATCAATAAATATTCATACTCATTACGAGGTTTGCTCCGAGCATTTCAAAATTGAACAATTCCAAAATTAATAATAATTATCCTATAATTATAAATATATTGTATATTTTTTTCGAATTTTTTATGAACAACAATAATGTTTACTTTAGTCATTTTTAATTTTAATGAATATATATGTTATGTTAATTTGGAACTTTATGCTTTTTATTACAGGTTGACTGGAAAAAAGAAATATTTTATATGCTTTTGTTATATTTATTTTAATAATAGTATTAAATCTATTGTATATTTTTTTTTTAATTTTAATAAATATATATGTTAACTTGTAACTTTATGCTTTTTATTTAAATTGGAGAAAAACCATTCACTTAACAATTTTATTCATTTGGGTGAGAAACCATATAGATACGATATAGTTTTATTCAGGGTATTTTATTCATTCGGGAGAAAAGCCTTTCATGTTTCACTGGCGCTGCCGTTAAGAGGCGCTGTAGGCAGTCGTTCTAAACCGATTTTTAAACACTCCATTTTTTTCACTACGTGATGTCCCTTCCCGTTTATTCCCTGAGTCGGAGCAAGTGCACAGTACTTAAAAAGACTGCAGAACAAGTAGTCGAAACGTTGAACGGTATTTATATATTTAATAAATAATACCTAATTGGGTCTATATTTAAAAACTCCCATAATATTAATAATACAAACCACAAATGCTTTAATAAACACATTTGTGATAAATATGTCCTACCAAATAAGTATAATTCATTAATACTGAAAAAAGCTCAATAAATTTAGATCGAACATCTAATTCTGGACTGTATTTGAGGAGGTAACGAACAAAACGAGTTTAGTCACAGGTATAGCAGTTTTCAGTATCACAGAAAAACTGTTATAGTATAACCTGAAATATTTTTAACAGTATTTTATTTTATAAAGTTGTAATAGGCTTCACTGACCATGAAATTATTCAATTTGATGATAAAAACCTAACACATTTAATATAAGTGTTTAATACTGGAGTAAACCTGTTTGGTTTGTTACTTATGGATTAAACCTTTTTTTGATTAAAACTTTTAGGATTAAACTCTTTTTGATTGCTTATTTTAGAGATAAATAATATATTTTTCAATTTAAATAGGCTCTACTTAATAGGTTGGAAAAGGTAATACATTTTATAACAAATTATTTAAGGTATTAAAAACAATGCAATTTATTGAAAAGTATCATTTATTCAAAACCATTTTATAGATTTAAATCTAAAAATAAGAATTCAGTAGGCCTATTAGATTTATTTTACTCAACAGTTGATGTCAGGGGTTTTCAACAAGTGTTTATATGTGAAGTCCGCAGTCTTCCTAAAACTCTCAATGTTAACAAGAGCGCAGCTGAGGATCATGGGAACATAAACTAGCTCTGTGATTGGCTGTTTTGGAGTAAATCTCTTTTGATTGTCAATGCTGCTGGATTAAACTTCTTTTGAAATAAACTTCAATTTTTAAAACAGCAAATAATAGGGAATAAATTTTTTTTTAATGGTATGGATGATTACATCAGGATGAACAATCCCTACCCAAATATACCATCAGCTCACTTTTTGATTTTTTTGTGATTAAACTCGTTTTGTTCGTCACCTCCTCATTTATTGAAAGGTTTGTTAAAATATACACACCGATCAATGATCAATTCCTGTAAAAAATCCAAAACTTTTTTTTCTTTCATTATTTATGGCAAATCCCACTTTTAAGATATCAATTTCTTTTCTTTGAATTAAACCAATATATCCACTCCATGTATTATTCTCATCGGGCACGCCCTTAAGGTCTCCAACAAAAGAAACTTGTGAACTAAAAAATAAGAAATTTATTTTTAAAATAAAAAAAAAAAATAAATAAATAATTAAGCCTTCTTACGTAATATTCATGAAGTTCATTAATATTTTCCAAACTTCATAAATTCTTCCATCAAACTCTAATGATTTATTCTCCATTATTTTAACCATGGAATATGGGGATCTCTAAAAAAAAAATTTCCATTACAAAAGCTGGTACGACTACTTTAAGAAGTAATTATAGTAAGGAAGCGGTTTCGGCCAAATGAAAAGAGCCTCTATTATTAAATAAACTCTTTATACTCTCTATTCAGGACGTTCCGGCATAGATTTATTGTTTGGGCTGATCTCTCTCATAGCCGATACTTGAAGCTATTTACGTCGTTAGATATTAATGGACAAAATACATTGTTAATAATCAATTATATTACATGCTCGAAGACATAACTATTTTTATTGTATGATATATGTTTGGCTAAGACTTCCAGTATGTACTTTGAAAGGCTGATGATGGCACAGTGAATCTCGGCCGGGAAACGTCCTATAAATAAGAGTTTATTTAATAACAGGGGCTCTTTCCATTTTGGCTGTAAACCCTTTCCTTACTATAGTGAACTTAAAGAGGTCATGTAATATTTATAACTACTTTTCCATTATTTTGTGTTTATTAAAAAAAACTAAAAGATTAAGAAAAATTTGGGAGCTTACAGTTGTTATTAATAAAAAAATTCATGATCTCGTGTAGCTCTGATTTTTGCGTCTAAGTTACAAAGTTTCGGACACTTACTTAATCTTTCTTCAGTTCTGAGAATAATTGCTATAATAGTTGAGTAATTTATAGCTAGGTAACAAATTAACTAAAGTAACAACTTAACTAAGTAACAACTTTACTAAGTAACAACTTAACTAAGTAATTACTTAACTAAGTAATTGCTTAACTAAGTAATTGCTTAACTAATTACTTAGTTGAATTAATTGACTTTTTACTTATGAATCGGAAGTGGTGAAGTTCGAAACCAATTTGCTATGGGAAATTCAATATATCTCGACACGAAAAATCTGATGTAACCAGCACGGTGCTCTTACCGAAGAGTAAAAGAAAGTTTTGTGCTGAGCGCCAGACTCACCAGATTTTTTAATTTCCTCCCTTCTGGCTACTCCAGAAATTTAGTTTTTAAAGAAAATTGGCCTTCGGCAGATCACCATTTTGGCCACCAATTAAAAGAAATCAATACAAAATTTTTAATATTATTTTCCCATAGTTTTTATAGAGTATGCACTTGCCCCCAGCAGCTTTTTCTTCAAAATCAGCAATAGATCTTGATATAGAACTATCAGTATGTTTATAGAAGAGGGTGGCCAAAAGGGAAGAAATTAAAAAGAACTTTCAACCATTGCTGATAAATTAATATGTTTATATTTACATTATAAAGTCCAAAACTGAGATCAATTCCTTGGAAATTCATTCTGTGATGATATATACTTGGAAGTTGCGTTTTGGAGTCCATTCCATGAGTTAGGTTCCACTTTCCTCCATTCAATATCGTTAATGGAGATTTATTTGAAAGTTTAAAAATCTCACTCCAGGTATATCCATTATTTGATATTTCTCGAGTAATTATAAAACGAATATTCACAGGGATGTATATTTTATGTAGAAAATTTATATTTTCTCCAAAGAAAATAAAAACGTTGTCTATATCACAGAGTTCAAAATTAATCTGGAAAAGAGAAAAAAATATTAGTACTAATTATTAAGATTATTATGAAAATCCTAATTTTGATTATTAATTTTAATTCAGTTCGCTTTTTACTTTCTAGTATAGTATATAAAGTATAGTAATCGTCCAAAAATTCGACTTCAAGATTTTGATGGTTCTCCACTTTTTAGACCTTCCTGAGTCCAAAAAAAACCATTTTGGGCATTATGTCTGTGTGTCGTGTGAGCACAATTGCTTAAAAACGCAAGCAGCCAGATCGATAAAATTTGGTATATAGGCCTACTCCTTACACTTAAAGTGTAGATTTCTATCAGATTCTATCAAATTTTAAAATAAACACATCACCTGGAATTATTTATTATAGCATAATAGTATTAATATTTTATTTAAAAACTTTTCAGAAATTTTGA
>JAKCPI010022254.1:0-21275 GCA_023213315.1 Euborellia annulipes | reverse complement strand
GAGACGGAGGACATAGGATGCCGAGGCTCCATTAGATGTTGCTGCGTCATCTAGGGCGTATTGTCACCTTCATCTCCATGGGTTGTTGTGGTTGCTCCCATGGCTCCGCAGAAGACTGGCTTAAATCGCAAGCCCTAATAAATAGATTATATATACACTTTATTTATTTATCACTTGTTTATTTTATTAATAAATTAATTTTTAAAGAGTTTTAAGCATTTTTGTATTAAATGGAGAGGAAACGCCTAACCTTTGCGGCCTGCTAGTAGGAGTCAATGCAAAAGTGGTGTGTCAGGAGGTGGTGGTGATTGGGATCGTTGTGTTGTGGGTCGTTTTCGTTTGACAGGTGGTGGCGATGACGATGATGAGGTATCGGCGATCGCTGCTGGAGTTGCTGATGGAATACTGCTCCTCTCTTGCATTTTTGCTTCATCTTTGCCAGGTGTGGGTGTGGCTGCCGCAGTTGGATCCGCACGAAAAGTCGAATCAATCTATTACCATATGAATATAAATTATTAAATCGTTATTAAAGATAATCATAATTATATATATATAGGTGAATTTTTTTAGTACTTGATGCGTACAGAATATATCGTTGGTTTATCTAAATCTATATATACAAATCAAATTTTTAAGTATTAATTTTTAAAATTTTATATTAAGAGTGTAGAAATGAGAGATGCAGCTAAGGTTATTTTCTTTATTCGATTAATTCACACAGCTGACTTTTCGGTTCCGTGTTTGAACCATTCTCAGAGCTGGCGAAAAGTTATTAAGGAAAGTGTCATAGTGGATTTTATACAGCCGTTGAACAATTTTTATATAATAAATATATACACAATATGAGATGACCAGGTACATAAATGAATGAATTAAAATTTTATATTAAAAATAAAATTTAATTCCCAAAAAAATATTTTTCTCAAATCCCGGAGGGAGGAGGTAATTACCCCCTCTACCCCTTTGTCCCCCTTGTACTTTACTGAAGTAATTTTTCAGGTTTTACTTTCTCTTATCTATAGGCTATATGTAATATAGAAAGAAAGTATTGCGATCATGTCAAAAATTCGATGTTGAGATTTTGATGGATTTTGAGATCCCCCGAGTTCAAAAAATGTGGGTCCCGCAAATTGGACTGTCTGTGTGTAACGATTTTAAGCGTGAAGGAATTGAGCTTTATTGAATTTATAATTAAGTTAGGTGACCTCACAGACACTCAAAATAAGCTTTATCAACAAAATGGGCTAAAAAGTACTAGTACTTTACTTCAAGTACTTTTTCAGGTTGAAAAAAGCTGAATCATCTTACAAGATTATTTTCTGTCTATTTTAATTTGTATAGTTTTCAAAGAGATTTTTTTTACAAAAAACTCATTACTATAAGAAAGAATTTTTTTTGTATATTTCTACCTTTCTCCTTGACTTGTTCTGAAGCACCAGATAATCCTCTAATTTGTAGAGTTTCGGCTGCCCGAAGAAGAGCTGGAAGGTTTTCTTGTTCAATATTAACAACTCCTTTATACATGAACACAAGTAACGATTCGAGTTCTGAATAGTGGACATCTTGGAGAATAATAACAGGATGCCTGCATGGATTTGTCTGAAAAATAATATATATATATATATATATATCGTCAATTAAGAAATGTATCTGTTAAATACTGATAAGTTGAAGTAGTAGAGGAATGGGGTCGTCCAGATATTACGTAACGCGTTAGGGGGGGCTGGACAAAATGTTACTAATTGTGACATGGGGGGACCCGGGGGTTCATTTAAGTGTGACATCACAATTCAAAGTTGAATTTATACTTATATATATCAATCAATACATGAACGAGTAGATATATTCTTGGACCGTTGAAGAGGGTGTTACATTCAAAAAGACAAAACAATTTTTAAAAAATTATCTTGATTTATTTCAGAGTATTTTTGCTTGGCTGACAAGTATGCGCAATTGGACTTATATATATTATATTTTTTGAATGTTAAAAGATGGGATGAGACTCGTATACTAAAAAAAAAAAGTCAAATGATTTTCGCAAGAGGGCAAAATGGAAATTTTACTCAAAAAAAGGTCGAATGATTTTAGCAACAGGGAAACATGGAGTGATTATTTGAGTCACAATGGAAAATTTACTAAAAAAAAAGGTCGAATGATATTAATTTTGTATAAGAAATTTTAAGAAAAGTTTAAAACAAGTTTCGGGGATGGGGGGAGTTCTATGTTGTGACATAATATTTATAGGGGGGGGTGTTGTTTGTATATGACAAACTGTGACAGGGTGGGTACTAGAATATCGTCAAAAAAGGCATGACGTAATAAATGGACGAGCCCAAAGCAGTCAGAAAAGAAAGACTCTATAGTAAAATTAAACTCTTTTTTAACGAAACCTCTACGAATAGGTCAATTTTATTGTGCAATCTTCTGTTGGTTAAGAATATTATATGTTTAAAACATTTATTAATGAACACACATAAATTAAAAAAAAAACTGTTCAAATGAATTTATATAGCCCAATAAAATTGTCCAAAATGTATTGTTAAAATAGAATATAATTAGTTTCTTTCCGAGGTTGCTAAATTTCTTTAATACAAAAAAGCCGAAATTAAAAAATGCTTAATTACAAATGAAATCTTATTTAAATAAATGGAAACATTCTGTTAACTGAGAGAGAGAGGGTTAAAATAAACCAAATGCTCCTATAATTGACATTTAAAAAAAAAAAAAAAAAGACTAAATAATAAATTCTGTAAAAAAAATTATTAAAGTTTAACAACCAAAATTGCGTTTGTTGGCCATTCATGCTTATTGTAATTACCTGGAAGACCTCCTTAAAAAAAGGACTGCATGCAGAGAGGATGACTTTATGTGCTCGAATACATCTTCCGTCACTGGCAAGGGTCACATCGACCAGACCTTCTTCTTTCCAGAGATTCTCAAAACTTGTCACGATATTCGAGTGAAAACTATTCCATTTGAGACAAATCTCTTGACCACTATCCATCATTTAATCGTAATAATCTCTAAAACATGAATTGACAGATGAGTGTGGGTAGTAGACAGAAATTAATTCAATAAATGAAAAGTAAAAGGCCAAACCGAAAGTCTACTGAAAAATATATGCGATTAAATGTTGATACGGTATTTCAACATTTCGATGGATGTTTATTACAAAATAAAAAAATAAAAACAAGAGAAGAAATTGAAAATTATGGATAAACATTTAACAGGTTGGAAAGTAGCTAAAAAAAATTACCGGAATGAAATTTGCTACAAGTTGATTGAACAGAGTGAAAGAGCGAAATTCAAAAAAAAGAATTACAAAATTTTTTATATATTAAATTTAGAATTATTAATAAAGACATTTATATTATTACTATAATATTAAATATTCTGAAGGAAGTTTTTTTTTATCTGCCTGATTTATCAATGATATTTTAATTAATGGAAGGTTCTACTCTCTAGCTTGTCAAGCGTGTACTTTCCATTTCAAGCATTGTATGTTACGAAATTTGAACAAGTTCTCCGGGTTCGCATCCAGTGGCGTCATTTGGGGGAGGGCATTTGCCCCCCCCCCAAGGGCTCTGATTTTTATAAAATTTTATATTATTCTAAATAAAATACTCCAAAATACATCTAAGAGTATACAAACTGTACAAAATTAAACTATTAAATAAATTAAATATGTTTTGGCCAAATTTGAGTACCCATTTGTAAGTAAATTTTAAGAAAAAAAAAAATGTTTGCCCCCCCAAGAAAAAAATTTGCCCCCCCCCCCCAAGAAAAGTTGAAATGACGCCACTGTTCGCATCCTGGCTTATGCAAAAAATTTATTTTAATTTTAATCGTCAACCAATAAATTGAAATAAATAGAGACGAGGGCTAATCATGGGCGTAACTAGGGGGTGCCGCACCCCCCTCAGAAAGCTCCCTGTCCCAAGAAAAATTGGAGAAAATATGAGGCTTTCCAGACCTCTCGGAGGATAGCTGGTCCCATGCTCTCCCCCCCCAGCGAGGATGGCTGGTCCCATGTCCCCCCCCCCAGGCTAATTCTCTAGTTACGCCCATGGAGCTAACTGGCCTCCGTTGCCGAAAAAGACAATGAAATAAAAAAATCTGGTGTGACTGGCGACAGCACACAACTTTCGATTACCGAAGGTAAGAGAAAGTTGTGTTCTGTGCTTGTCACACCAGATTTTTTGTGTCGACATATATTTAGTTCCCGACAGTACGGAACATTGGAATTCAGATGTAAAATTTATAAGTATGGGAAAATATTTATATTTTGTTACCATGACAACCATTTCTCCTATCCTTCCCTATGAAATACAAGAGTAAAGTGGTCTTCAGAAGATTTCAATCGCAAAATGAGAATATACATTTTAAAGAGCATCTAAAAAATAATTGATTTTTGAATTTTAAAAAAATCGTTGGAGCAAATTTTGAGAAAATCGAAAAAAACTGAAAAAGTACATCAGTAAAGTACTAGTAATCTTTGGCCGATTTTGATTAAAAGCTTATTTTTCCGGTCCCGGGGGGTGTTTAACTTAAATATAAAATTTCAACCTCGTAGCTCAATTCCTTCATGCTTAAAATTGAACACACACCCACACACCCACCCACCCACCCACCCACAGACAGACCATGTCGCGAAAACCACTTTTTTGGATTCAGGGGACCTCAAAACGTGAAGATCCATCAAAAATCTCGACATCGAATTTTTGACATGAATCCAATACTTTCTCTCTATATATATATTACATATATACATAGGTAAGAGAAAGTAAAAAGAAAAATCTAAACATTATAAATTGAAAGAAAAAATTAAAAAATCTGGTGTGACTGTCGCACCAGATTTTTTGTGTCGACATATATTTAGTTTCCGCCGATATAGTAGAATTCAAGATGTAAAATTTATAAGTAAGCCCTCGGGGCTTGGTGTAGAGGTTAGCGTGCTAACCAAACGTCGCGGGTTCGGACCCCAGGCAGTTCGATGATTTTATTTAAGCCAATTGGATACCAAATGGCTTAAATAAGAATGCCTGGACCCTAAATAATATATATTCATAACGGTTATCGTAAATGTCTTATATGGCCTGAGTTGCCGAAAAGACAGTGTGAATGTGTGTGTGAGTGTGAGTGTGAATGAGAAAAAAGTGTGAATGTTTAAAAAAAAAAAAAAAAAAAAATTATAAGCATTACTATGTTATTTATATGGATTTTTGTATTTTGTATGTGAAGGGAATGACTGAGGGGTCACCCCTAATAAATAAAAAAAAAAAAAAAAGTATGAATATAAATATTTATATTTTGTTACCATGGCAACCATTTCTATCTTTTCAATGAAGTACAAGAGTAAAGTGATCTTCAGAAGATTTCAATGTCAAAATGAGAATATACATTTGAAAGAGCACCTAAAAATAATTGATTTTTGAATTTTAATCAATATCAATATTTTCACTGCTCCCGGAGGGTGTTTAACTTAAATATAAAATTTCAGCCTCAATTCCTTCATGCTTAAAAGTGAACACAGACACACACACAGACAGACAGACCATGTCGCGAAAACCATTGTGTTATCTTCTGGAGGGGATGCTTTTCTTATATGAAGTTTTTTTTTTTTTTTTTTGGATTTTGTCTGTTGTGATTTTGATATATACTATGATGTGATTTTTTTTTTTTTGTATTTTTGTCTCCAAAATTAATGGACAGCAGTCTGTTTGGCAATTGTGAATAAATAAATAAATAAATAAATAAAAATCTCGACGTTTTTGACATGAATCTAATACTTCCTCTCTATATATATTAACATATATAGAGGTAAGAGAAAGTAAAAATGTTCACTCGTTTAATTTACATTTTAGGGGTCGTCCACATATTACGTAACGCGTTAGGGGGGGGTCTGGCCTGTGTTATCTATCTGAATTTCCTTCTTCCCTTTAAAGGAGAAGACCTGAACCATCTAGGCAGCTAATAATTCTCTTTGCATAACTACAAGGCGCTCTCAGTAAGTGCTGCCTCCGGTGTCGGCTTCGTTAACTACAGCAATTTCTTTGTCAAAGAATTATTTTATTTTTTCATTCACTCAAACAGGGACTGATTAAGAGGGAGGGGGGATGCGGAAGGCGCGACCGCTCCCTCCGAGAAAAAAGTGAAAAAGATTAAGAGGCAGGAGAGCCTCCTTTTGGCTGACATCCTCTCTTTCTGTCTATTATTCTAATCGTTAAACAATTCTCTCATCGACAGACAAAATTGAAAAAGTTTTAAAAACTAGTCATCTAAAGAAATTATGATTTTTTTGTCTAAAGTATATATTTGCCCCCGGTCTGCGTAGTAGGTAGCGTGCCTCCTCCTATTCCAACGTCGCGGGTTCGGACCCAGGCAGTCCGATGATTTTATTTAAGCCATTTGGATACCAGATGGCTTAAATAGAAATGCCTGAACCCCAAATTGATATATTAATTACAACGGTTATCGTCAAAGTCTTAAATGCCTAAGTTGCCGAAAAACCGTGTGAATGTGTGTGGAATGTGAGTGTGAATGAGAAAAGTGTGAATGTTTTTTTATTAAAAAAAATATATGTTTACATTTTATTTTTTAAACTATCAATTTTAAATCTCAAATCACCATAACGGTGCTAGTATTTGAAGGTTTTATTTAAAAAAATCTCATCCCCCAGAGAAAATTGAATCTTCCAACCAACCGCCCCCACCGAGTTTGCACCCATCATATATATATATACTCTCTGATCCAGTCCCGTTTATTTAAATTGAATTGACTAGCAATCAATCTAAATAAATAGGGACGGGGTCTAAATGGCCTCCGATGCTGAAAAAAGCCCTAAATAAAAAAAATCCGCCCCCCACCTACAAAATTGCGTTAATCCGTCCAAGAATTTAAAAAACAATTGAAAAATAAAAAATATGGTGTGACTGATCGCACAGCACACAACTTTCTCTTACCCTTGGTAACCATTTATCCTATCTTTCCTATGAAGTGTACAAGAGTAAATAAAGTGGTCTTCATAAGATTTCAAGGACAAAATGAAAATAGGCCGTATACATTTTGAAGAGCATCTAATTTTTAAATTTTAATTAAAATCGTTGAGCAAATTTTTAAAAAATCTGAAAAAGTGCATCAGTAAGATTAGTAGGCCTACTTTTTGGCCGTTTTGTGAACTTTTTGTTCAAATGTTTCGTGTAAGGTCCTAGGGGGTGCCCTAACTCACTCGTAAATATAAAATTTCAACTCCTAGCACTACGTTTTTGAGATATTTTGTTCACAGACTGACACACACACAGACGGACACACAGACAGACCATGTCGAAAAAACCACTTTTTTGAACTCAGGGGACCTCAAAACATGTATATCTATCAAAATCTCAACATCGAATTTTTGACTTTCTATATATTAACATAAATAGGTAAAAAAAAGTAAAAATTATAATAAATTTATTTGAGAAAATATTACTGTTTATTTAAAGTGAAGTTGTTTATATATTTATGCCCAATGCCTTGTAAGGCCTCGGGACTGTATATTAATACGACCTACTCCCTACTCCCTTGAAAAAAAAGTTTAAATTTTAAATCAAAATATATGAACTTCAGAAGGAAAAAAAATATTTTTAAATATTCTTTTTTTAATGTAACATTTAGAGTTGGTGCAATCTTGTAAAAATATTTTTTTTTTTCGTTAGGAATTTATGTTTGAAGGGCCGAGCCCTTTCAGAGAGCTATAGACTAAATAGAACAAGTTCATTTTTAGCAATAGGAAACTAAATATTAATTAAATATTTTTTATAACAAATATAACTTAAGTCTTGGTTAAATTAATTAAAATGATTGCAATTTGTTTGCTAAAAGGGCGGAGAAGAATCGAAATAGTGAAGGTCGGTTGGTGGTGTCAGTCACCAACTGGTACGGCCTTAAGTTGGACGATCAATTGCGTTCTCATTCAAGAAATTCTTTCAGATCAGATATTGTCTTTTAACAAAAAATATGGGAAATACTGAAAGTAATGTGACAAGCGGTGTAAAAAAACAAGCGGGGACAGCATCACAGGCTATCTATAAACTTGTTGATCTTAAAGGTAATATGCTTTAATTTCATTTTATATAGTTGAGCTCCTTTATTAGAATGGTTTTAAACCATGGGGCACAGTCTACTCAAACTCAACTTAATAGTTTTTATAAAAATTCCTTCTAAAATTGATGAGTTCCTAGGGGAAGTATTTCAAGTGTATTTTTTCTAAAAAGAAAAATCTATAAAATTTACAAATTTATTTTCAGCATCTAAGGCCATTTAGACCTCTTTCCTATTTATTTCAAATTGATAGCCAATTCAAATGAAATACATTTTAATAGGAGAATTAAATTCACAAGGTTTTCTGTTTCAATAATATATTAATTTGATATTAACACTTTATACGTATTTCGACACCATATGTGTCATAAATTTTTCTCGCTTGGGACGGAAAGCGAACTCGGGACCCTAGGTACAAGAAGCTGTCTTTTCACTGAACTTCGGGTTCCGGGTAAAAATTTAAAAGGAATTTTTAAATTGTAAAAGTGAAAAAAGAAAAAAAAAGTAATTCGCACAACGAGCAAATTGTAAAAGACTTCCTTAACGAGTGACGTTTCTCATAACGAGTGTCGAGGAGGGGGAATTCGATGCATGTCCGTCTGTATCATTGGGGGACAGCTTTATGGGGAGAATGTTAGGGTTTCACATAATGAGTGTTTTCTTTTACAAGTATTCTGAAACGAATTATGCTCGTTAAAGAAGGTTCCACTGTAAATGTAAATTAATAAAATCAAATGCTATCGTGTAGGGATTAGCGTGCTGCCCTTGTATACCAAGGGTCGCGGGTTCGGATCGCAGGCAGTCGGATGATTTTATATGGATACCAAATGAAAGCCTATCAGGGGCGTATATAGAAATTTTTTTCGGGGGGGGCTCGAACTCAAAAATTTTTCTGCGGAAAATTTTTTTTCACACGAAATTTTTTGCGGAACATTTTTTTCTTTTGCGGAACCAGTTTTCCATCCTCCCTATATATGTACATGTGTTTGGGAAATTTCGGGGGGGGGCCCGGGCCCCCTCGGCCCCCCCCCCTTATATACGCCCCTGAAGCCTATATATTAATTAATCAACGGTTATCGTTTAAAGTCTTAAATGACCTGAGTTGCCAAAAAGACTGTGTGAATGTGTGTGTGTGACTGTCAGTGTGAATGACAAAAAGTGTGTGTTTAAAAAGAAAATCAAATATTTTTCCAAAAAAAATTATTTTTTGTCAAAATAGCACTTATGTTTTATTATTTTTGGTTTAAAATAAAAAAAGAGCTATTAATAAAAAAAATTTGGTCGCTTGACATAAATAAAAAATATTCTTAAACCAATTTAATTTACTTATTAAATTGGTTACGAATCAATTCAAATATGAGCGAGGTCTAAATCGCCTAAAATAGAAGAAAAAAATCATTTTCTAGTCCATAAAAAAAGTAGGCCTAATTTGAAAACAAATTGGGTCTTCTGATTTTAAAAATTGATTTAAGGGATGCAGGAAATAAACATACAATTAAAAAAAAATTTTTTTTTCTAAATATAATAAATTATAAGATGCGAAACAATGAATACTTAATGTAATCTTGTAATCTTGAGCAATTAAATAATTAGTGAATTGATTATTTGTGTTGCCCCATTTTCTAGCTACTAAGGCCAACGAATTTATATTTTCTTATATGTTTAGGTGGCGGACTTTTAGTGGAAATGATCAAAAGGGCACTAGCGACTAAACAATATGCTGAATTAGATCATGCAATCAAGACGAAAGTGGAGCCCTTTTTATATAATAAAGGACGTGGCAGATTAATTCCGATCTCTCAATTGGTTCTCTTGCGAAATAAAGAACGGCCGAGACACAAATTGGTAATCAAAGTCATTTGTTGTAATTATAACAACTTATTTTTATTCTGATTTTATTAATCATTTCCAATCTTTTTTCTTGTATGTATTTGTGATTTTATTTATCCCCTGATTCAAATTCGTTCCGGCGCTCCTGGGTATAGGGGCCTACACAAAGTTTAAAAATTTTTTCTAAATTACCGGTAACTCGTATCAATTAATAAAATTTGTTTCTGGTTGTAAAGTGAGGCTTTCAAAAAATTTCTACTAAATAAATTTTGTAATTTTTTAGGTTCTCTTTTTTTCGATTCATCGGCTTATTCAGTCATTATTTTTCGACAGTGAATTTCCCATTAGGTTTAGTTAATTTCTTATGTCCAGCGTAGAATTCGTTGATAAATTTTGGATAAAATCTGATCAATCTTTTTGCAAATTCTGCATGCAAAGAGAAAAAAAAAAACACTGGACATATGAACAAAACCTAAACAAAACCTAATTGAAAATTCACTTTAAAAAATAATAAAGCCGATGCACCAAAAAAAAGAAAAAAAAAGAGAACTCATAAAATTACAAAATGTATTCAGTAGATAGGCCTATGCATAGGCGCCGGAACTGGGGGGGGGGGGCAATGTACCCTTGCCCCCCCCAGTTCCGGCATCCTATAGGGCGGGACAGAGGGGGGGCAAAATTTCTTCTTTTATTGTAAAAATGATATATTTTTACTTTTGAAAAATAAAATCTTCTAAATTAAAAAAAATTAAAAGAGTAAGAAATTCATTTTTTTTTCCAAATTTTTTCCAAAAATTTTTGATAAAATCACTAACAAATTTTTTAAAATTTTAATTTTATTAAAATTGTGATTTTATTTAAAATTTTTAAAGCTTTTATAGTTGATTTGTTTTTGTTTTATACTATTTGAACATATTAAATAATTTTAATTTTCTAAAAAAACTTTTTTTGCCCCCCCCCCTGATTCAAATTCGTTCCGGCGCCCCTGGGCCTATGTGTCTTATTTTGCAATCAGAAACAAATTTTGTTAATTCTACACTTGAGAGCCCCATCCCCCCTCCCTTCCTCCGAGCGATTTATTTATAAAATAATAAATTAATTAAAATAATTAATTAAACTAAATATTTCTCTTTTTATTTCAGTTACCACCAATCCGCGGAATGGAGAATCCGGAAGATTGGGAAATTGATTTAGATTCGATAAAAATCCCTGAAGGAGATGAAATTAAACGTAAGGCATTCTGTTCGAAAAAAAGAGAGAATTTTTTTTAAAAATTATTTTCTCCTTCAGACCCGGAACGTTATCGAGACGTCTGCTGGGACTTGAAGGAAAGAGGAGCAGTCGGCGAGACCATCTTGCATCTATGCATGCTCAATGCCACATCTTTGCATGCTGAACTTGCCAAAAGATTGCTCAGATTTTATCCAAAACTTATCAACGATATCTACATGAGCGACGAGTATTATGGTAACCAGGTTTATTGAAATAACAAAAACCAAGTAAGTTCGTTAAATAGAATAGAGATAATGAAATGTCAATATTAATTATTTTTTCCAGGTGAAAATGCACTTCACGTTGCGATTGTTAATGAAGATCCAGCGATGGTCAAATTCCTTTTGGAGTGTGGTGCCAATTTTCATGAACGATGTTTTGGTAATTTTATGAGCCCGGAAGATCAGAAAGGGTCAAGAACTGATTCATTGGACCATGAATGGGTCAATGTCAACCCTCAGACGAATTACGATGGGTGAGTTAGAAAAAAGGAATATTATCTTATTTTTAGAAATAAAAGACATCGTGCAAATAACCCTTTTATTAAGATTTAAACTTTCGACCGTTGGTTCTCGTTGAAACATTTTGTAAATTAAAATTAAATATACAAATTAAACACTAGGTTATTTGTTTCAAAGGTTTTATTAATTAAAAAATTAACACTTGTCAAGTGTATTTCGAAATTTGTCATCATCAGAATGTAATCACTTCTGATGATGACAAGGAATTGTCGAAATACGTATCAAGTGTTAATTTTTTAATTAATAAAACCTTTGAAACAAATAACCTAGTGTTTAATTTGTATATTTAATTTTAGAATGTAATCACTTCTGATGATGACAAGGAATTGTCGAAATACGTATCAAGTGTTAATTTTTTAATTAATAAAACCTTTGAAACAAATAACCTAGTGTTTAATTTGTATATTTAATTTTAACACTTTTATTGTTCTTTGTTCAAAGTAATGCACCTGATGGCTGCTGAAATTAGCAGCCAAAACGTTGTATTTTACTGTAATTATTAAAACTTTTTGTATTATTATTTGCTAAAATAAACCAAAAAAATGTATTTTATTTCTAATAACAATAATGCCCTCGGGGCATGGCGTAGAGGTTAGCGTGCTAACCTCGTATACCAAACGTCGCGGGTTCGGACCCCAGGCAGGCCGATGATTTTATTTAAGCCAATTGGATACCAAATGGCTTAAATAAGAATGCCTGGACCCCTATATGTATATTTATCAATAACGGTTATCGTCAAAGTCTTAAATGGCCTAAGTTGCCGAAAAGACTGTGTGAATGTGTGTGTGAGTGTGAGTGTGAATGAGAAAAAAGTGTGAATGTTTAAAAAAAAAAAAAAAAAAAATAACAATAATCGTGAAAGTTTATATTAATTAACCAAAACATATTATTTTTTGTTGAATAATTTTCAAAAATATTAATTAGTAAAAATAAAATAATAGCATAAAAAATCTCATTAAGTAAGCAAATACCAGGGCTACAATTATTTGCAGGAATATAGAAAAAAATTAAGATAATAGAAATCTTGTGAATTTTGAAACTACAGTGGAACCTCGCTTAAAGAAATAATAGACAAATCCCCAAAGAGATTATATATTTAGTTTATTAATTATGAATTTTTTTTTTTCCCTGAGCTGTTGTACATACAAGACATTTTCAAAATGTTTTTTTTGGCCTTAATCAATTTGGGCGCCGACTCGATTAAATGCCATTCAATTCTAGATTAATTATAATTCTTTCCAGAATCATACTCGTAAAGCGAAACACTCGTTATGCGAAACAATAACATTTTCACAACAGTGCTGCCCCTCCATGCCCACAAACCGGGATTTCCTCTCTCCTCGCCACTCATTATGCTAAACGTCGCTCGTTAAGCAAATCATTTTTTACTTTCTCTTACCTCTATATATATGTTAATATATATAGAGAGAGAAAGTATTGGTTTCATGTCAAAAATTCGATGTCGAGATTTTGATGGATCTTCACGTTTTGAGGTCCCCTGAATCCAAAAAAGTGGTTTTCGCGACATGGTCTGTCTGTGTGTGTGTGTCTGTCTGTCTGTGTGTCTGTGAACAAAATATCTCAAGAACGGAAAGAGCTAGGAGGTTGAAATTTTATATTTAAGTTAGGCACCCCCATGGGACGTGACACGAAGCTTTTAATCAAAATCGGCCAAAGAGTACTAGTACTTTACTGATGCACTTTTTCAGTTTTTTTCGATTTTCTCTAAATTTGCTCCAACGATTTTTTTTTAAATTCAAAAATCAATTATTTTTTAGATTCTCAATAAAATGTATATTCTCATTTTGTCATTGAAATCTTCTGAAGACCACTTTACTCTTGTACTCCATAGAAAAGATAGGAGAAATGGTTGCCATGGTAACAAAATATAAATATTTCGCTATACTTATAAATTTTACATCTTGAAAATCGAATTTATTGTACTGTCGGAAACTAAATACATGTCGACACAAAAAATCTGGTGTGACAAGCACAGTATACAACTTTCGATTACCGAAGGTAAGAGAAAGTTGTGTGCTGTGCGCCAGTCACACCAGATTTTTTACAATTTGTTTTGCTCGTTATTCGAATTACTCGTTATGAGAGGTGCTCGCTAAGCCAGGTTCTACTTTATAAGTAATATTCGTGATTTTCAGTTTCTTTTCACCAAGGGCGGTCCCAGAGGGGGGTCAGGGGGTCGTGACCCCCCCCCCAAAATCTTTTTTTTTTTTTTTTTTTAACACACACATTTTTCCCACTCACTCTCCCATTCACACAATCTTTTCGGCAACTTAGGCCATTTAAGACTTAAACGATACTCATATTTGATTAATATATATTTATTGGGGTCCAGGCCCATTTATTTATACTATAAAAAAAAAAAAAAAAAAAACAGTGACCCCCCCCCCCAAAATGTAAGGCTAGGACCGCCATTGCTTTTCACTCACTTTATTAAAATTTGAACAAACAAATTTTAATTTAAAATTATTTTCTTTATACCCTATATTTAAACCAACTGTTTTATTAATCACCATTTTTTAAAATCAATTATTATGCAGAAAACTATTCTTTTAATGAAAAAAGCCGGTGTTCTATTTTTTTCAGCTACGTTTATTGGGGGGAGTATCCATTGAGTTTTGCAGCCTGCCTTGGTCAAGAAGAATGTTACCGATTGATGTTAGCCAGAGGTGCAAATCCAGACAACCAGGATGTCAATGGGAATACTGTCCTTCATATGTTGGTCATTTACGAAAAATTGGTGAGTGCTTTAAGCACGAGTGCTTTAGGGACGGAAACGCATCTGCAAATTAAGTTGCAAAAAAAAAACAATCATGGATAGACAAAATTTTTGTCTAAGACTACATATTTTATATTTTTATATATCATTTTGTATATGTTCATACGAGTATATAATAACTCTATCAGCATCTCGGTATACGTTGAGATTTCCAATATTCTCATAAGAACTGAAGAGGGCATTATCTAATTAAAGCCGAAACGTTTTCTTGAATTGGGATTTTCATTTGATAGAGGCTATCCTGTTTGGCTGACATCCTCTCTTCCTACATATTAGTCTGACAATTGGTTTACCAAATTTTTAATAATGAAAAAAATCATTATTATTATTATTATTTTTTTTTAAACACTCACACTTTTTCTCATTCACACTCACACTCACACACACTTTCACACAGTCTTTTCGGCAACTTAGGCCATTTAAGACTTTTACGATAACCGTTATTAATTAATATGCATATTGGGGGTCCAGGCATTCTTATTTAAGCCATTTGTTATCCAAAAAAAAAAAAAATTACTAGTTTTAATAATATTGAGATGATGGCTGAACTATTAGAAGATATGAGAGGATGGCAGCCAGGAAAGAAATCAGACAAAAAATTCAATCAATTTTTATCTAATTTTATTACGATCGCCGACGTTTCGGACGCAAATCGCGCCCTTCCTCAGGACCTATGATCAATGAGACAAACATATTTGATAAAAGTTTAACAAGAATTTTTTTAAATACATTTCATTACAAAAACTTACAATCGATGGTTAATGAAATACAGATGGACGTATTTTTTTAATTAACAATATATAAACACAATTCACGGGTGTGAGATGCATTGTTTTGTACTGTATATATTTGCTGTTACTCATTGAACCCTTTCGCATTAAATGTATTAACATATCTATTTTTCAATCATATAAAGGCTTTTTGTTCTTAAATTAGAATATTTTAAAATAGATTTAAATAGATTTCTTTTTTATAAACTTTCACTTAAATTATTATCTCCTTTTCATTTCCAATATAATAATTATAAATTGATAAAATTTAAAATATTTTCATATAAAGTGCTAAGGCCCTGAATGTCGTCTTTGTAGTTGCATGCTGTTTTTCTGTATTTTTTTATAGCAATCATTTCGGCAAATTCGAGTCTAAATTGGTTGCTATCTTGATATAACAATTCACAATTGTTAAAATCAAAAGCGTGTCGGGTTTCTTTGGCATGCACGGCAAGAGCGGTGCTTGTTTTGGCGTTGATCACGGATCTTTCATGAACAAAAAAAAAAAAAAAAAAAAAAAAAAAATAAAAAATAACAGATCGCATAAAAGAACATGAAAGATCCGTGATCAACGCCAAAACAAGCACCGCTCTTGCCGTGCATGCCAAAGAAACCCGACACGCTTTTGATTTTAACAATTGTGAATTGTTATATCAAGATAGCAACCAATTTAGACTCGAATTTGCCGAAATGATTGCTATAAAAAAATACAGAAAAACAGCATGCAACTACAAAGACGACATTCAGGGCCTTAGCACTTTATATGAAAATATTTTAAATTTTATCAATTTATAATTATTATATTGGAAATGAAAAGGAGATAATAATTTAAGTGAAAGTTTATAAAAAAGAAATCTATTTAAATCTATTTTAAAATATTCTAATTTAAGAACAAAAAGCCTTTATATGATTGAAAAATACATATGTTAATACATTTAATGCGAAAGGGTTCAATGAGTAACAGCAAATATATACAGTACAAAACAATGCATCTCACACCCGTGAATTGTGTTTATATATTGTTAATTAAAAAAATACGTCCATCTGTATTTCATTAACCATCGATTGTAAGTTTTTGTAATGAAATGTATTTAAAAAAATTCTTGTTAAACTTTTATCAAATATGTTTGTCTCATTGATCATAGGTCCTGAGGAAGGGCGCGATTTGCGTCCGAAACGTCGGCGATCGTAATAAAATTAGATAAAAATTGATTGAATTTTTTGTCTGATTTCTTTCCTGGCTGCCATCCTCTCATACTAGTTTTAATTTTGCTATAAAATTTCGAAAAAAAATTTCCGAGTGAATGTCATTTTTACAAATTTTTTGGCTACAATATTATGTATAGGCCTAATGAATGACTTTTTATTATCTTAATTTAAATAATTACCTAATAATGAAAATTTCGAGACATCAAAAGCAAATACAGCCCCTTTAAAAAGAAGATAATGAAAGTGAGCAACCACATTATAAGTATCATGTACCATTTGGACAGTAGCATAACCAGGTGGGGGCGAAGGAAGGCCCGGGCCCTTTCAAAGACAAATTTTCATTAATTTTTTTTAAATCTAAATTTGTCCGTTTTTACCGCAGCCACCGGAATCAAGAGGGCCCCAGGCCCTTTTAAAGACTAATTTTCATTAATTTTTTTTATTATCTAAATTTTTCCGTTTTTATCGGAGCTCTGAGGAGATACTGTTTTTTAGCCCGGCCCGGCCCGTGGGCCCCCCCAAGGTCCGGGGCCCCCCCCGCATTGCGGGGTCTGCGGGGGCGTACGTTACGCCACTGGTTGTGAGTTATTATAAACAAAAAGCTTTGAATGGAGGTGTTTACAACTTAACTAATTTCAGTAAATGTTATAAAGAAAAAATTTTGATGCACCAGTTGTATCTCATGCCTTACTTACCTTCTGGCCTTGCAGTTTCAAACTTTAATAATAAATGAAGAAAAAGATGATGGAAAAAGTTCGACCCGAGCAACTCTATTTGCAATGACGTCACTAGTTGCCCAGGAGGCCTTAATTACAAATGTTTCATTCTTTTTATAATTACAAATGTTTCATTCTTTTTAGACAACTTTCGACATGTCGTATGAAGTGGGTGCCTCACTGTCGATTCGCAATGTACTCAACCTCACACCGCTAACACTTGCAGCCAAACTAGCTCGAGTGGAAATGTTTTTCCATATACTAAACATCGAACGGGAAATTTATTGGCAAATTGGTAAACAAAAATATAAAAACGCACTCAATGTCAAGGTTAGATTTAATTTATGAGTTGCCGTCAGTCTTAGCGAGAGATCGTTTTCCGATAATAAAGTGAATATTTTGTTAAAACAAGTGAAATATAAAATGTGATTTGCATTAGAAAAAAAGAAGCCATTGTAGCTAGATTAGTAGCGGTTCTTTATGCATTCGATTTGAGTTACAACACCTTGTTTGGATAACAAATACTGATAATTAAAAAAAACAATGTATAATAAATTTTATTTATTTCTGTAATTTTTTTTTATTTATTATTACTCTAGAACAAATGACTTGGAGAATTCCACAATTGATTGATTATTTTTCATTGTTTTCTTATCATTTCTCCTCTGAATCATTTTTATAAACAAATGAAAATGGGAGAATTGAGATATGATAACATTCCCAAGAAATTTTTTTTTCGATCACGTAACTATAATCAGCAAACAAAAAAAAAAACAAAGATAAGCAAATCCAAATAAATAAATGTTTTTAGAATAAACAAAATAAAATAAATAAATTAGTATTTATAATTTGAACTAAAAAGGGTTGAAAAACCAATTACTAAAGCTGCAAAAACTGCAATCACTCAAATCAGACATCTTAGGTTGCCTATAAAGAAAGTTGCAGGCAAATGTTTATTAATAACTTTAAAATATACGAGAGAAATACCCACAGGATCGTTGCTAATAAATAAAACAAGCTTGTGGAAATATATTATTTAATAAATAAATAAAAGGCAGCGTGGGGTCGTAGAACCCCCGGCAGGAACGAAGTTCCTCACGCCTTTTCTTCAACTCAGAATATAATTTAATATGAATATTATTTAAATAGATGGAAAGCCAGGGGTCTGCGCCCGCTGGAACATCTTTTGATTGCCTTCGGCGAGCATTTTCCCGCCTACGGTAGATAGAAGGAAATAAAGAGAAGAAGGTGGGCGTGGCCTCGCCAAGACTTCGGCTAATCTCGCCTTCCTCCTCCCTAGCTCGGGCGTTGGGAACGCATTTTTGTTACGTTACATTCGTTCTCCAATTTCACCCTGTGTAAGCCGCGTTAAAGAACTTCGTTCCAATATATAGATAGAAAGTATAGCCTTAAATGGCATCACGGGTCACAAAAGGGAATTAAACAAACATATAGACCTACTAATAATTTTTATAAGTATATTCAAGAAGAATTTCATCAATTCTCGAAGGTTTACTTTGAAGTTTGCAAGGTGGACGTGCAGATTTTTAAATAATTTTAAACAATTATTTTTCAAAAATTTTATTAGCTGACAACTGATTGCAGAATTAGAGAGTTTTTTGTTATTAGCTTACAAATATTTTTAATATAAACAGCACTTACTCTCTTGACTAAATTTAAGAAATTAGGATCCTTTAAAGTATTTATTTATAGGAAGTATTACCTGCGCTGCGTATCCCCTCGAGCAAATCGACACCATCGACATCAAAACAGGAAATATCAGCAAAGATTCGGCCCTCAATTTGGTTGTATTCGGGGTAAATTAAAATTAAATTTTTTCTATTAGAAATTCCAATAAACTAATTTAATTTAGATATTTATTATTTATTTTTAGGATAAATTAGAACATTTAGAATTAATGGATGGAATGCTGGTTGATTTACTCAAAGCAAAATGGAATGCTTTTGTAAAATTCAGGTAAAAAATAATGTAAGGTTGCTGTTAAAAATCATGTATATTATTGAGAAATATTTGTCTTAAAGGCTTATTGGCGTCAGAGAGATTAAAATATATTTTTAAGTCGTGAAAAGATGATTGGGACTTGATTTGAGCTTAAAAGGCCTGAGGAAAAAAATTTCAAGAAAATGATTTTTTTTTAATTGAAATTTTAACCATGAAAATTATTTTTTATTTGAATTTTAAGGTGGGAGCGCAATGGGCCCGGGCCCCCTCGGAGGGCCCGGGTCCCGGGGATATAGCCCCCCTGCCCCCCACTGTCTGCGGCCCTGCTCAGGGGTGATGCTTTATGTACTGACAGGGGCGTATATAGGATTTTTTTCAAGAGAGGAGGGGAACTAACCCATGATTAAGGATCCCCCGGCACAAAAATTTTTTATTGTAACTTTTTCAAAGGACCCTATTTAAAGGAAAATTTTCATTAAATTCTTTTTTTTATTTTTTAATCTAAATATTTCCTTTTTATAGAGGCAAGAGTTTTTTTTACCTTTTTGCTATTTCGGTTTATACACGGGCGCCGGAACGAATTTGAATTAGGGGGGGAATTTTTTTTAGAAAATTAAAATAATTTAATATGTTCAAATAGTATAAAACAAAAAACAAATCTACTTTAAAGTTTTAAAATTTTTAATAAAAATTAAAATTTTAAAAAATTTGTTAGTGATTTTATCAAAATTTTTTTTAGATACAAGTCCGAGTGTAAAGCATAATTCATCAATAATATAAAAATTTAGAAATTTTTTTTTTTAGTTTTTGTCATATTCATTCAATTATTGACGATATTAAATGTTTATTTATTTATTTTCAGATTCTACCGGCAATTTTTCCTCTTTTTCGCATACTTTTTAGTTTCTCTTCTCTGTTTCACATTACGCCCTGGTCCACCACCAGCCTCCAAAATAGCAACCCCAGCCCCAGTCCAGCCAACTTCCTCTTCAATTCCGATAATCGGTCCCTCCACAATCAATTATCTGAATAGCAGCAACCTTTTGACAACCACTCAAGAAACGAGAACTACAACAAAAAAAACAGTCCCTGCCGATGACGACGACGACGACGATGACTGGTGGGACGATCTTCAAGAGGAATGTCGTTTGATGCAATTCGTCTCTTTGAAGTCATGGATACGTTTAGGAGCAGAATTGTTCCTTGAATTGGGCGCAATTTTGTATATTATAGCAGCACTTCGCGAGGCCCGATTTCTCGGGCTTAATATGTTTATAGAAAACTTGGTAAGGTGTTTCTTGACAAATTCAGGATTTTTTTTCATTAATCAATTATTTGGTAGATGACAGCCCCATCGCGAGTGATGTTTCTCTTCTCTTGTCTCCTGATGCTCTTCATGCCAGCTCTTCGTTTATCTTGTCAAACGGAAGTTGAAGATGTCGTCGCGGTTATCATCATGCTCACCACGGCTCCATATTTTCTCTTCTTTTGCAGGTCATATCTCTCTCTTTCTTTAAGATAAAGATATTTAATTCAGGCTCAGGAATTATTTTGTGGAAAGGGGATATATAGTAAATATAATTTTTTTTTTTTTGATGTGCCAGCACTGTAATCACTATTATTATTAAGATATTTCAAATTATCTAGGCCTCACCTTTTGGTTTATTTGCTTATAATCCTTATAATCCGTTCATTATAAACTGATTTTCCATTAATACAGCCTACTAACTCAACTGGAAGAGCCGCAGTTACTTCACCATGGCTCTTCGAGTTTTCTACTCAAAAACTTCATTCATCAATATGCTTTCTTCTTCTTTCGATGTGGCTTATCCCTATTTTTTTTTTTTTTTTTGGGTCGCTCATTTTATTTTCCCTCTCCACAATGCCCTATCCTCAAACTGCAATTCCTTCTGCCTGCAGTCCTCAGTCACACAGTCCATCCATTTTCTTTTGGGTTTACCCCTTGGTCTCTTTCCTTCCACCTTCAAATTTAACATTCTCTTCCCTACATATTTCTACATCAATATGCTTTCATATTTATATAATTATTAAATTTATTTATTTATTTTTATTGTAAAAAATATAACCTTAACACACTTAATCATCAATCAGGATA
>JAKCPI010022253.1:0-16298 GCA_023213315.1 Euborellia annulipes | reverse complement strand
TCTAAACATTATAAATTGAAAGAAAAAATTAAAAAATCTGGTGCTGTCGCACCAGATTTTTTGTGTCGACATATATTTAGTTTCCGCCGATATAGTAAATTCAAGATGTAAAATTTATAAGTAAGCCCTCGGAGGCTTGGTGTAGCAGAGTTAGCGTGCTAACCAAACGTCGCGGGTTCGGACCCCAGGCAGTCCGATGATTTTATTTAAGCCAATTGGATACCAAATGGCTTAAATAAGAATGCCTGACCCTAAATAATATATATTCATAACTGTCATCGTAAATGTCTTAGATGGCCTGAGTTGCCGAAAAGACAGTGTGAATGTGTGTGTGAGTGCGAGTTGAGTGTGAATGAGAAAAAAGTGTGAATGTTTAAAAAAAAAAAAAAAATTTATAAGTATGAATATAAATATTTATATTTTGTTACCATGGCAACCATTTCTATCTTTTCAATGAAGTACAAGAGTAAAGTGGTCTTCAGAAGATTTCAATGTCAAAATGAGAATATTCATTTGAAAGAGCACCTAAAAATAATTGATTTTTTGAATTTTAATCAATATCAATATTTTCACGCTCCCGGAGGGTGTTTAACTTAAATATAAAATTTCAGCCTCAATTCCTTCATGCTTAAAAGTGAACACAGACAGACAGACCATGTCGTGAAAACCATTGTGTTATCTTCTGGAGGGGATGCTTTTCTTATATGAAGTTTTTTTTTTTTTTTTTTTTTTTTTTTTTTGGATTTTGTCTGTTGTGATTTTGATATATACTATGATGTGATTTTTTTTTTTTTTGTATTGTTGTTTTCAAAATTAATGGACAGCAGTCTGTTTGGCAATTGTGAATAAATAAATAAATAAATAAAAATCCTCGTTTTTGACATGAATCTAATACTTCCTCTCTATATATATTAACATATATAGAGGTAAGAGAAAGTAAAAATGTTCACTCGTTTAATTTACATTTTAGGGGTCGTCCACATATTACGTAACGCGTTAGGGGGGTCTGGCCTGTGTTATCTATCTGAATTTCCTTCTTCCCTTTAAAGGAGAAGACCTGAACCATCTAGGCAGCTAATAATTCTCTTTGCATAACTACAAGGCGCTCTCAGTAAGTGCTGCCTCCGGTGCCGGCTTCGTTAACTACAGCAATTTCTTTGTCAAAGAATTATTTTATTTTTTCATTCACTCAAACAGGGACTGATTAAGAGGGAGGGGGGATGCGGAAGGCGCGACCGCCCCCCTCCGAGAAAAAAGTGAAAAGATTAAGAGGCAGGAGAGCCTCCTTTTGGCTGACATCCTCTCTTTCTGTCTATTGTTCTAATCGTTAAACAATTCTCTCATCGACAGACAAAATTGAAAAAGTTTTAAAAACTAGTCATCTAAAGAAATTATGATTTTTTTGTCTAAAATATATGTTTACATTTTATTTTTTAAACTATCAATTTTAAATCTCAAATCACCATAACGGTGCTAGTATTTGAAGGTTTTATTTAAAAAAATCTCATCCCCCAGAGAAAATTGAATCTTCCAACCAACCGCCCCCACCGAGTTTCCACCCATCATATATATATACTCTCTGATCCAGTCCCGTTTATTTAAATTGAATTGACTACCAATCAATCTAAATAAAAAGGGACGGGGTCTAAATGGCCTCCGATGCTGAAAAAAGCCCTAAATAAAAAAATCCGCCCCCCACCGACAAAATTGCGTTAATCCGTCCAAGAATTTAAAAAACAATTGAAAAATAAAAAATATGGTGTGACTGATCGCACAGCACACAACTTTCTCTTACCCTTGCTAACCATTTATCCTATCTTTCCTATGAAGTGTACAAGAGTAAATAAAGTAGTCTTCATAAGATTTCAAGGACAAAATGAAAATAGGCCCTATACATTTTAAAGAGCATCTAATTTTTAAATTTTAATTAAAATCGTTGAGCAAATTTTTAAAAAATCTGAAAAAGTGCATCAGTAAAGTATTAGTAGGCCTACTTTTTGGCCGTTTTGTGAACTTTTTGTTCAAATCCTTCGTGTAAGGTCCCAGGGGGTGCCCTAACTTACTCGTAAATATAAAATTTCAATCTCCTAGCCCTTCGTTTTTGAGATATTTTGTTCACAGACGACCCACACACAGACAGACCATGTCGCGAAAATCACTTTTTTGAACTCCTGGGATCACAAAACATGTATATCTATCAAAATCTCAACATCGAATTTTTGACATGAATCCAATACTTTCTAAATATTAACATAAATAGGTAAGAAAAAAATAAAAATTATTATGAATTTATTTGAGAAAATATTACTGTATATTATTAAAGTAAGAAGTTGTTTATATATTTATTCCCAATGCCTATGTAAGGTCTCGGGATTGTATATTACATACGACCTAATCTCTACTTTTTGAGGTCCCTTGAAAAAAAAGTGGGTTTTCGGGTGAGATATCAATGTGAGGGTGGGTGGGTCTGTCTGTGGGTGTTAAATTTTAAAAGGGGGTACAAGAATATATGAACTTCAGAAGGTTCCAAAAAAATAGGATTTTTTAAATATTCCCCTTTTTTTTTTTTTTTTTTTTCCACTTATTTTTTAAATGTAAAAATCATTTAGAGTTGGTGCAATCTTGTAAAAATATTTTTTTTTTCGTTAGAAATTTATTTTGAAGGGCCGAGCCCTTGTATTTCAGAGGAAGCTATAGACTAAATAGACACAAGTTCATTTTTAAAAATAGGAAACTTAATATTAATTTTTTTTTATAACAAATATAACTTAAGTCTTGGTTAAATTAATTAAAATGATTGCAATTTGTTTGCTAAAAGGGCGGAGAAGAATCGAAATAGTGAAGGTCGGTTGGTGGTGTCAGTCACCAACTGGTACGGCCTTAAGTTGGACGATCAATTGCGTTCTCATTCAAGAAATTCTTTCAGATCAGATATTGCCTTTTTAACAAAAAATATGGGAAATACTGAAAGTAATGTGACAAGCGGTGTAAAAAAAAAACAAGCCGGGACAGCATCACAGGCTATCTATAAACTTGTTGATCTTAAAGGTAATATGCTTTAATTTCATTTTATATAGTTGAGCTCCTTTATTAGAATGGTTTTAAACCATCTATCTCACTCAACTTAATAGTTTTTATAAAAATTCCTTCTAAAATTGATGAGTTCCTAGGGGAGGCATGGGCAAGTATTTCAAAATGTATTTTTTCTAAAAAAGAAAAATCTATAAAAAAAAAATTTACTTTACTAAATTTATTTTCCGCATCTAAGGCCATTTAGACCTCTTTCCTATTTATTTCAAATTGATAGCCAATTCAAATTAAATAAATTTTTCTCGTTTGGGACAGAAATCGAACCCGGCACCCTAGGTACAAGAAGCTGTCTTTTCACTGAACCTCGGGTCCCGAATAAAATTTATTAAAATTTAAAATAATCAACATAGGAAGAATAAAATGAGCAAGCAACTAATTATAATTTCATTTTATTAAGAAAACTTTCAAATAAAATTTAAAAGGAATTTTTAAATTGTAAAAGTGAAAAAAGAAAGAAATAGTAATTCGCACAACGAGCAAATTGTAAAAGAATGACTTACTTAACGAGTGACGTTTCACATAACGAGTGTTGAGGAGAGGGGATTGTGTGCATGTCCGTCTGTGTCATTGGGGGACAGCTTTATGGGGAGAATGATAGGTTTTCACATAATGAGTGTTTTCTTTTACAAGTACAGTAGAGTCCTGGTAATCCGAACCTCCCTAATCCGAACTTCTGGTTAATCCGGAACTCTTTATGCGTACGATTTTTTTTTTTTTTAAGAGAAATATAAATGAAAATTAAACATTAAAGGAACTTTATTTTATTAAAAAATACGAATTATTTATTTAGAGTGTAATATCACCGACAAGTTTCACGGTTTACAACGTTATAAATACGACTTTATTATCAAAATTAACTAATTCAAGCTTACAATTCCGGTTAATCCGAACTTCCCGATAATCCGAACGACCCTCGGTCCCAATTAGTTCGGATTAACGGGACTCTACTGTCAGGGGCGCCGGAACGAATTTGAATCAGGGGGGGGCAAAAATTTTTTTTTAGAAAATTAAAATAATTTAAAATGTTTAAATAGTATAAAACAAAAAACAAATCTACTATAAAACTTTAAAAATTTTAAATAAAATCACAATTTTAATAAAATTAAAATTTTAAAAAATTTGGTAGTGATTTTATCAAAAATTTTTGGAAAAAATTTGGAAAAAAATGAATTTCTTACTCTTTTAATTTTTTTTAATTTAGAAGATTTTATTTTTCAAAAGTAAAAATATATCATTTTTAAAAATAAATGAATTAAAAAAAAGAAATTTTGCCCCCCCCTCTGCCCCCCCCCCCTGCACGATGCCAGGGGGGCAATGTACCCTGCCCCCCCCAGTTCCGGCGCCTATGCCTACTGTATATTGAAACCAATTATGCTCGTTAAACAAGGTTCCACTGTAAATGTAAATTAATAAAATCAAATGCTTGGTGTAGGGATAGCGTGCTGGCCTTGTATACCAAGGGTCGCGGGTTCGGATCGGAGGCAGACGGATGATTTTATTTGGATACCAAATGAAAGCCTATATATTAATTAATCAACGGTTATCGTTTAAAGTCTTAAATGACCTGAGTTGCCGAAAAGACTTTCCAAAAAAAAAAATTATTTTTTGTCAAAATAGCACTTATGTTTTATTATTTTTGGTTTAAAATAAAGAAATTTGAGCTATTAATAAAAAAAATTTGGTCGCGTGACATAAATAAAAAATATTCTTAAACCAATTTAATTTACTTATTAAATTGGTTACGAATCAATCTCAAATATGAGCGAGGTCTAAATCGCCTAAAACAGAAGAAAAAAATCATTTTCTAGTTCATAGAAAAAAGTAGGCCTAATTTGACAACAAATTGGGTCTTCTGATTTTAAAAATTAATTTTAATGCAAAAAGGGATATAGAAAATAAACATACAATTGAAAAAAAAAATTTTTTTCTAAATATAATAAATTATAAGATGCGAAACAATGAATACTTAATGTAATCTTGTAATCTTGAGCAATTAAATAATTAGTGAATTGATTATTTGTGTTGCCCCATTTTCTAGCTACTAAGGCCAACCTATTTATATTTTCTTATATGTTTAGGTGGCGGACTTTTAGTGGAAATGATCAAAAGGGCACTAGCGACTAAACAATATGCTGAATTAGATCATGCAATCAAGACGAAAGTGGAGCCCTTTTTATATAATAAAGGACGTGGCAGATTAATTCCGATCTCTCAATTGGTTCTCTTGCGGAATAAAGAACGGCCGAGACACAAATTGGTAATCAAAGTCATTTGTTGTAATTTTATCAACTTATTTTTATTCTGATTAATAAACATTAATAATAAATCCAACCTTTTTTCTTGTATGTATTTTTGATTCCAAAAGAATAAAAAAATTCGTGGTAAGCCTCGTCTAATTGTATTTTTAATTTTCAAGATGTTTTCAAATAAGTAGCAGGTATAGGCATAGGCGCCGGAACTGGGGGCAAGGGTACATCCCCCCCCCCGGCATCCTATAGGTGGGGGCAGAGGGGGGGCAATGTGTCTTCTTTTATTTCATTTAATTTTAAAAATGATATATTTTTATCTAAAAAACATTTTATATTGTATTAAAAGAAAAAAATTAAAAATATTTATTTCCTTCAAATAGTATAAATATAGCCTAAAAAAATTTTTGATAAATTCACTAGCAAATTTTTTAAAATTTTAATTTTATTAAAATTGTGATTTTATTTGAAATTTTTTAAGCTTTATAGTAGATTTGATTTTGTTTTATACTATTTGAACATATTAAATTATTTTAATTTTCTAAAAAAATTTTTTTGCCCCTCCCCTGATTCAAATTCCGTTCCGGCGCCCCTGGGTATAGGGGCCTACACAAAGTTTAAAAAATTTTTTCTAAATTACCGGTAACTCGTATCAATTAATAAAATTTGTTTCTGGTTGTAAAGTGAGGCTTTCAAAAATTTCTACTAAATAAATTTTGTAATTTTTTAGGTTCTCTTTTTTTCGATTCATCGGCTTTATTATTTTTCGACAGTGAATTTCCCATTAGGTTTAGTTAATTTCTTATGTCCAGCGTAGAATTCGTTGATAAATTTTGGATAAAATCTGATCAATCTTTTTGCAAATTCTGCATGCAAAGAGAAAAAAAAAAAACACTGGAGATATGAACAAAACTTAAACAAAACCTAATTGAAAATTCACTATCAAAAAATAATAAAGCCGATGCACCAAAAAAAAAAAAAAAAAAGAGAACTCATAAAATTACAAAATGTATTCAGTAGATAGGCCTATGCATAGGCGCCGGAACTGGGGGGCGGGGCAATGTACCCTTGCCCCCCCCCCAGTTCCGGCATCCTATAGGGGGGACAGAGGGGGGCAAAATTTCTTCTTTTATTGTAAAAATGATATATTTTTACTTTTGAAAAATAAAATCTTCTAAATTAAAAAAAATTAAAAGAGTAAGAAATTCATTTGTTTTCCAAATTTTTTCCAAAAATTTTTGATAAAATCACTACCAAATTTTTTAAAATTTTAATTTTATTAAAATTGTGATTTTATTTAAAATTTTTAAAGCTTTTATAGTTGATTTGTTTTTGTTTTATACTATTTGAACATATTAAATAATTTTAATTTTCTAAAAAAACTTTTTTTGCCCCCCCCCCTGATTCAAATTCGTTCCGGCGCCCCTGGGCCTATGTGTCTTATTTTGCAATCAGAAACAAATTTTGTTAATTCTACACTTGAGAGCCCCCTCCCCTTCCTCCGAGCGATTTATTTATAAAATAATAAATTAATTAAAATAATTAATTAAACTAAATATTTCTCTTTTTATTTCAGTTACCACCAATCCGCGGAATGGAGAATCCGGAAGATTGGGAAATTGATTTAGATTCAATAAAAATCCCTGAAGGAGATGAAATTAAACGTAAGGCATTCTGTTCGAAAAAAGAGAGAATTTTTTTTAAATTATTTTCTCCTTCAGACCCGGAACGTTATCGAGACGTCTGCTGGGACTTGAAGGAAAGAGGAGCAGTCGGCGAGACCATCTTGCATCTATGCATGCTCAATGCCACATCTTTGCATGCTGAACTTGCCAAAAGATTGCTCAGATTTTATCCAAAACTTATCAACGATATCTACATGAGCGACGAGTATTATGGTAACCAGGTTTATTGAAATAACAAAAACCAAGTAAGTTCGTTAAATAGAATAGAGATAATGAAATGTCAATATTAATTATTTTTTCCAGGTGAAAATGCACTTCACGTTGCGATTGTTAATGAAGATCCAGCGATGGTCAAATTCCTTTTGGAGTGTGGTGCCAATTTTCATGAACGATGTTTTGGTAATTTTATGAGCCCGGAAGATCAGAAAGGGTCAAGAACTGATTCATTGGACCATGAATGGGTCAATGTCAACCCTCAGACAAATTACGATGGGTGAGTTAGAAAAAAGGAATATTATCTTATTTTTAGAAATAAAAGACATCGTGCAAATAACTAGGGTCCGACCGAAACAAGATTTTCAGCCGAAACCGAAACCGAATATTCGGCCTCAACCTTAGTTTCGGCCGAAACCGTAACCGAAACCGAAACTTGTATTTCCTATAAAAATTTTTTGATTTTACCTTTTTTTTCTCCCGTGAAAATCATTTTACCTTTTTTTTTAGGGAGACTAAATTTTTTTCTCCCTCAAGTGCAAATTATTTGACCTTTTTTTTTTTTAAGGTTCGGCCACTTTTTGGCCGAAACCGAAACTACGGCCGAAACCATGATTTTTGGCCGAAACTGGCCGAAACCGTAACCGAAACCGAATATTCGGTCGGTTCCTACAAATAACCCCTTTTATTAAGATTTAAACTTTCGACCGTTGGTTCTCGTTGAAACATTTTGTAAATTAAAATTAAATATACAAATTAAACACTAGGTTATTTGTTTCAAAGGTTTTATTAATTAAAAAAATTAACACTTGTCAAGTGTATTTCGAAATTTGTCATCATCAGAATGTAATCACTTCTGATGATGACAAGGAATTGTCGAAATACGTATCAAGTGTTAATTTTTACTTTCTCTTACCTATGTATATATGTAATATATATATATATATATAGAGAAAGTATTGGATTCATGTCAAAAATTCGATGTCGAGATTTTGATGGATCTTCACGTTTTGAGGTCCCCTGAATCCAAAAAAGTGGTTTTCGCGACATGGTCTGTCTGTGGGTGTGTGTGTGTGTGTTCAATAAAAGCATGAAGGAATTGAGCTACGAGGTTGAAATTTAATATTTAAGTTAAACACCCCCCGGGACCGGAAAAATAAGCTTTTAATCAAAATCGGCCAAAGAGTACTAGTACTTTACTGATGTAGTTTTTCAGTTTTTTTCGATTTTCTCAAAATTTGCTCCAACGATTTTTTTTTAAATTCAAAAATCAATTATTTTTTAGATGCTCTTTAAAATGTATATTCTCATTTTGCGATTGAAATCTTCTGAAGACCACTTTACTCTTGTATTTCATAGGGAAGATAGGAGAAATGGTTGCCATGGTAACAAAATATAAATATTTTCCCATACTTATAAATTTTACATCTGAATTCAAATGTACGGTACTGTCGGGAACTAAATATATTTCGACACGAAAAATCTGGTGTGACAAGCACAGTACACAACTTTCGATTACCGAAGGTAAGAGAAAGTTGTGTGCTGTGCGCCAGTCACACCAGATTTTTTAATTAATAAAACCTTTGAAACAAATAACCTAGTGTTTAATTTGTATATTTAATTTTAACACTTTTATTGTTCTTTGTTCAAAGTAATGCACCTGATGGCTGCTGAAATTAGCAGCCAAAACGTTGTATTTTACTGTAATTATTAAAACTTTTTGTATTATTATTTGCTAAAATAAACCAAAAAAATGTATTTTATTTCTAATAACAATAATCGTGAAAGTTTATATTAATTAACCAAAACATATTATTTTTTGTTGAATAATTTTCAAAAATATTAATTAATAAAAATAAAATAATAGCATCAAAAATCTCATAAAGTAAGCAAATACCAGGGCTACAATTATTTGCAGGAATATAGAAAAAAATTAAGATAATAGAAATCTTGTGAATTTTGAAACTACAGTGGAACCTCCCTCGTTAAAGAAATAATAGACAAATCCCCAAAGAGATTATATATTTAGTTTATTAATTATGAATTTTTTTTTCCCTGAGCTGTTATACATACAAGACATTTTCAAAATGTTTTTTTTTGGCCTTAATCAATTTGGGCACCGACTCGATTAAATGCCATTCAATTCTAGATTAATTATAATTCTTTCCAGAATCATACTCGTAAAGCGAAACACTCGTTATGCGAAACAATAACATTTTCACAACAGTGCTGCCCCTCCATGCCCACAAACCGGAATTTCCTCTCTCCTCGCCATTCGTTAAGCTAAACGTCGCTCGTTAAGCAAATCATTTTTTTACAATTTGTTTTGCTCGTTATTCGAATTACTCGTTATGAGAGGTGCTCGCTCAACGAGGTTCTACTTTATAAGTAATATTCGTGATTTTCAGTTTCTTTTCACTCACTTTATTAAAATTTGAACAAACAAATTTTAATTTAAAATTATTTTCTTTATACCCTATATTTAAACCAACTGTTTTATTAATCACCATTTTTTTTATATTAATTATTATGAAGAAAACTGTTCTTTTTATGAAAAAAGCCGGTGTTCTATTTTTTTCAGCTACGTTTATTGGGGGAGTATCCTTTGAGTTTTGCAGCGTGCCTTGGTCAAGAAGAATGTTACCGATTGATGTTAGCCAGAGGCGCAAATCCAGACAACCAGGATGTCAATGGGAATACTGTCCTTCATATGTTGGTCATTTACGAAAAATTGGTGAGTGCTTTAAGCACGAGTGCTTTAGGGAGGGAAACGCGTCTGCAAATAAAGTTGCAAAAAAAAAAAACAATCATGGATAGACAAAATTTTTGTCTAAGACTACATATTTTATATTTTTATATATCATTTTGTATATGTTCATACGAGTATATAATAACTCTATCAGCATCTCGATGGGGTATACGTTGAGATTTCCAATATTCTCATAAGAACTGAAGAGGGCATTATCTAATTAAAGCCGAAACGTTTTCTTGAATTGGGTTTTTCATTTGATAGAGGCTATCCTGTTTGGCTGACATCCTCTCTTCCTACATATTAATCTGACAATTGGTTTACCAAATTTTTAATAATGAAAAAAATCATTATTATTATTATTATTTTTTTTTTTTTAAACACTCACACTTTTTCTCATTCATAGTCACACTCACACACACTTTCACACAGTCTTTTCGGCAACTTAGGCCATTTAAGACTTTGACGATAACCGTTATTAATTAATATGCATATTGGGGGTCCAGGCATTCTTATTTAAGCCATTTGTTATCCAAAAAAATCTGGTGTGACTGGCGCACAGCACACAACTTTCTCTTACCTTCGGTAATCGAAAGTTGTGTTCTGTGCTTGTCACACCAGATTTTTTGTGTCGACATGTATTTAGTTTCCGACAGTACGGTACATTCGATTTTCAAGTTGTTAAATTTATAAGTATGGCAAAATATTTATATTTTGTTGCCATGGCAACCATTTCTCCAATCTTTTCTATGGAGTACAAGAGTAAAGTGGTCTTCAGAAGATTTCAATCACAAAATGAGAATATACATTTTAAAGAGAATATAAAAAAAATTGATTTTTGAATTAAAAAAAAAATCGTTGGAGCAAATTTAGAGAAAATCGAAAAAAACTGAAAAAGTGCATCAGTAAAGTACTAGTACTCTTTGGCCGATTTTGTTCAAAAGCTTCTGTGTCACGTCCCAGGGGGGTGCCTAACTTAAATATAAAATTTCAATCTCCTAGCTCTTTTCGTTCTTGAGATATTTTGTTCACAGACAGACACACAGACAGACCATGTCGCGAAAACCACTTTTTTGGATTCAGGGGACCTCAAAACGTGTATATCCATCAAAATCTTGACATCGAATTTTTGACATGAATCCAATACTTTCTCTCTCTATATATATTAACATATATATAGAGGTAAGAGAAAGTAAAAATTACTAGTTTTAATTTTGCTATAAAATTTCGAAAAAAAATTTCCGAGTGAATGTCATTTTTACAAATTTTTTGGCTACAATATTATGTATAGGCCTAATGAATGACTTTTTATTATCTTCATTTAAATAATTACCTAATAATGAAAATTTCGAGACATCAAAAGCAAATACAGCCCCTTTAAAAAAGAAGATAATGAAAGTGAGCAACCACATTATAAGTATCATGTACCATTTGGACAGTAGCATAACCAGGTGGGGGCGAAGGGGGGGCCCGGGCCCTTTCAAAGACAAATTTTCATTAATTTTTTTTAAATCTAAATTTGTCCGTTTTTACCGCAGCCACCGGAACCAAGAGGGCCCCAGGCCCTTTTAAAGACTAATTTTCATTAATTTTTTTTTTTATCTAAATTTTTCCGTTTTTATCGGAGCTCTGAGGAGATACAGTTTTTTAGCCCGGCCCGGCCCGTGGGCCCCCAAGGTCCGGGGCCCCCCGCATTGCGGGGTCTGCGGGGGCGTACGTTACGCCACCGGTTGTGAGTTATTATAAACAAAAAGCTTTGAATGGAGGTGTTTACAACTTAACTAATTTCAGTAAATGTTATAAAGAAAAAATTTTGATGCACCAGTTGTATCTCATGCCTTACTTACCTTCTAGCCTTGCAGTTTCAAACTTTAATAATAAATGAAGAAAAAGATGATGGAAGTTCGACCCGAGCAACTCTATTTGCAATGACGTCACTAGTTGCCCAGGAGGCCTTAATTACAAATGTTTCATTCTTTTTAGACAACTTTCGACATGTCGTATGAAGTGGGTGCCTCACTGTCGATTCGCAATGTACTCAACCTCACACCGCTAACACTTGCAGCCAAACTAGCTCGAGTGGAAATGTTTTTCCATATACTAAACATCGAACGGGAAATTTATTGGCAAATTGGTAAACAAAAATATAAAAACGCACTCAATGTCAAGGTTAGATTTAATTTATGAGTTGCCGTCAGTCTTAGCGAGAGATCGTTTTCCAATAATAAAGTGAATATTTTGTTAAACAAGTGAAATATAAAATGTGATTTGCATTAGAAAAAAAAGCCATTGTAGCTAGATTAGTAGCGGTTCTTTATGCATTCGATTTGAGTTATAACACCTTGTTTGGATAACAAATACTGATAATTAAAAAAAACAATGTATAATAAATTTTATTTATTTCTGTAATTTTTTTTTTATTTATTATTACTCTAGAACAAATGACTTGGAGAATTCCACAATTGATTGATTATTTTTCATTGTTTTCTTATCATTTCTCCTCTGAATCATTTTTATAAACAAATGAAAATGGGAGAATTGAGATATGATAACATTCCCAAGAAATTTTTTTTTTCGATCACGTAACTATAATCAGCAAAAAAAAAAAAAAAAACAAAGATAAGCAAATCCAAATAAATAAATGTTTTTAGAATAAACAAAATAAAATAAATAAATTAGATTTTATAATTTGAACTAAAAAGGGTTGAAAAACCAATTACTAATATCAAAAGCTGCAAAAACTGCAATCACTCATCTCAGACATCTTAGGTTGCCTATAAAGAAAGTTGCAGGCTAATTTTTATTAATAAATCTTTAAAATATACGAGAGAAACACCCACAGGATCGTTGCTAATAAATAAAACAAGCTTGTGGAAATATATTATTTAATAAATAAATAAAAGGCAGCGGGGGTCGTAGAACCCCCGGCAGGAACGAAGTTCCTCACGCCTTTTCTTCAACTCAGAATATAATTTAATATGAATATTATTTAAATAGATGGAAAGCCAGGGGTCTGCGCCCGCTGGAACATCTTTTGATTGCCTTCGGCGAGCATTTTCCCGCCTACGGTAGATAGAAGGAAATAAAGAGAAGAAGGTGGGCGTGGCCTCGCCAAGACTTCGGCTAATCTCGCCTTCCTCCTCCCTAGCTCGGGCGTTGGGAACGCATTTTTGTTACGTTACATTCGTTCTCCAATTTCACCCTGTGTAAGCCGCGTTAAAGAACTTCGTTCCAATATATAGATAGAAAGTATAGCCTTAAATGGCATCACGGGTCACAAAAGGGAATTAAACAAACATATAGACCTACTAATAATTTTTATAAGTATATTCAAGAAGAATTTCATCAATTCTCGAAGGTTTACTTTGAAGTTTGCAAGGTGGACGTGCAGATTTTTAAATAATTTTAAACAATTATTTTTCAAAAATTTTATTAGCTGACAACTGATTGCAGAATTAGAGAGTTTTTTGTTATTAGCTTACAAATATTTTTAATATAAACAGCACTTACTCTCTTGACTAAATTTAAGAAATTAGGATCCTTTAAAGTATTTATTTATAGGAAGTATTACCTGCGCTGCGTATCCCCTCGAGCAAATCGACACCATCGATATCAAAACAGGAAATATCAGCAAAGATTCGGCCCTCAATTTGGTCGTATTCGGGGTAAATTAAAATTAAATTTTTTCTATTAGAAATTCCAATAAACTAATTTAATTTAGATATTTATTATTTATTTTTAGGATAAATTAGAACATTTAGAATTAATGGATGGAATGCTGGTTGATTTACTCAAAGCAAAATGGAATGCTTTTGTAAAATTCAGGTAAAAAATAATGTAAGGTTGCTGTTAAAAATCATGTATATTATTGAGAAATATTTGTCCTAAAGGCTTATTGGCGTCAGAGGGGGTAAAAATATATTTTTAAGTCGTGAAAAGATGATTGAGACTTGATTTGAGCTTAAGGGCCCGGGCTTCCTGAGGAAAAAAATTTCAAGAAAATGATTTTTTTTTTTAATTGAAATTTTAACCATGAAAATTATTTTTTATTTGAATTTTAAGGTGGGAGCGCAATGGGCCCGGGCCCCCTCCGGAGGGCCCGGGCCCCGGGATATAGCCCCCCCCCCCCCTGTCTGCGGCCCTGCTCAGGGGGTGATGCTTTATGTACTGAGAGGGGCGTATATAGGATTTTTTCACGAGAGGAGGGGAACTAACCCATGTTTAAGGATGCACCGGTACAAATATATTTTAAATACAGTATTTTATTGTAACTTTTTCAAAGGACCCTATTTAAAGGAAAATTTTCATTAAATTCTTTTTTTATTTTTTTATCTAAATATTTCCTTTTTATAGAGGCAAGAGTTTTTTTACCTTTTTTCTATTTCGGTTTATACAGGGGCGCCGGAACGAATTTGAATCAGGGGGGGCAAAAATTTTTTTTTAGAAAATTAAAATAATTTAATATGTTCAATGTCTGTCACTACTTGGGATTATAGTCCTCTGCTCCCCTATGATTAAATCTATAATAAATTTTGTCAAGTCCCAATGTGCTAGTTGTGTGAAATTTTTATTTAGTTCTTGATCGCAGAGAATAGGAGGTAGAGAGGCCATACCACCTTGTTAAGGTTTTTGGCCAGGTTTTCCTTAACAGCTTAAGGCGAATGTCGGGATGGCTAATGCGACGTTTACTCCTGGTCTCGTGGCTTGCGTGAATTTTTTGATATTGTTTTTTTTATTTTTTCGATGGAAATGCATGAACATGTTGATTGTTAATGGGCATGCATTTCATTTATTTATTTATTTTATTTTATTTTTTTTTCTTTTTTCCTTTTGTTTTGTTTTGTTGTATTTGTTATTGTATTTAAATTTGTATTGTGTTTGTTGGACCTAGCCACCGAGGACTGGTGCCTCTAAGCGAGTCGTAATAAATTTATTTATTTATTTATTTATTTATTTATTTATTTATTTATTTATTTAATAGTATAAAACAAAAACAAATATACTTTAAAGCTTTAAAATTTTTAATAAAATTAAAATTTTAAAAAATTTGTTAGTGATTTTATCAAAATTTTGTTTAGATACAAGTCCGAGTGTAAAGCATAATTCATCAATAATATAAAAATTTAGAAAATTTTTTGTTAGTTTTTGTCATATTGATACAATTATTGACGATATTAAATGTTTATTTATTTATTTTCAGATTCTACCGGCAATTTTTCCTCTTTTTCGCATACTTTTTAGTTTCTCTTCTCTGTTTCACATTACGCCCTGGTCCACCACCAGCCTCCAAAATAGCAACCCCAGCCCCAGTCCAGCCAACTTCCTCTTCAATTCCGATAATCGGTCCCTCCACAATCAATTATCTGAATAGCAGCAACCTTTTGACAACCACTCAAGAAACGAGAACTACAACAAAAAAAACAGTCCCTGCCGATGACGACGACGACGACGATGACTGGTGGGACGATCTTCAAGAGGAATGTCGTTTGATGCAATTCGTCTCTTTGAAATCATGGATACGTTTAGGAGCAGAATTGTTCCTTGAATTGGGCGCAATTTTGTATATTATAGCAGCACTTCGCGAGGCCCGATTTCTCGGGCTTAATATGTTTATAGAAAACTTGGTAAGGTGTTTCTTGACAAATTCAGGATTTTTTTTTCATTAATCAATTATTTGGTAGATGACAGCCCCATCGCGAGTGATGTTTCTCTTCTCTTGTCTCCTGATGCTCTTCATGCCAGCTCTTCGTTTATCTTGTCAAACGGAAGTTGAAGATGTCGTCGCGGTTATCATCATGCTCACTACGGCTCCATATTTTCTCTTCTTTTGCAGGTCATATCTCTCTTTCTTTAAGATAAAGTTATTTAATTCAGGCTCAGGAATTATTTTGTGGAAAGGGGATATATAGTAAATATAATTTTTTTTTTTTTTTTTGATGTGCCAGCACTGTAATCACTATTATTATTAAGATATTTCAAATTATCTAGGCCTCACCTTTTGGTTTATTTGCTTATATCCTTATAATCCGTTCATTATAAACTGATTTTCCATTAATACAGCCTTCTAACTCAACTGGAAGAGCCGCAGTTACTTCACCATGGCTCTTCGAGTTTTCTACTCAAAAACTTCATTCATCAATATGCTTTCTTCTTCTTTCGATGTGGCTTATCCCTATTTTTTTTTTTTTTTTTTTTTTTTTTTTTTTTTTTTTTTTTTTTTTTTTTTTGGGTCGCTCATTTTATTTTCCCTCTCCACAATGCCCTATCCTCAAACTGCAATTCCTTCTGCCTGCAGTCCTCAGTCACACAGTCCAT
>JAKCPI010022252.1:0-18463 GCA_023213315.1 Euborellia annulipes | reverse complement strand
CCTCTCGGAGGATAGCTGGATCTATGCTACTCCCCCCCAGCGAGGATGGCTGGTCCCATCCCCCCAGGCTAATTCTAGTTACGCCCATGCTGGAGCTAACTGGCCTCCGTTGCCGAAAAGGAACAATGAAATAAAAAAAATCTGGTGAAGCTGGCGCACAGCACACAACTTTTTCTCGAATCTACCGAAGGTAAGAGAAAGTTGTGTTCTATTTTTTCAGATTTTTATTAAAATCGTCTCTTAGTTCCCGACAGTACGGAACGTGTGAATTCAGACTGTAAAAATTTATAAGTATGGGAAAATATTTATATTTTGATACCATGGCAACCATTTCTCCTATCCTTCCCTATGAAACTACAAGAGTAGGAAAGTGGTCTTCAGAAGATTTCAATCGCAAAATGAGAATATACATTTTAAAGAGCATCTAAAAAATAATTGATTTTTGGAATTTTAAAAAAAAAATCGTTGGAGCAAATTTTGAGAAAATCGAAAAAAACTGAAAAGTACATCAGTAAAGTACTAGTAATCTTTGGCGATTTTGATTAAAAGCTTATTTTTTCCGGTCCAGGGGGTGTTTAACTTCCCCAAATATAAAATTTCAACCTCGTAGCTCAATTCCTTCATGCTTAAATTTGAACACACACCCACACCACACCCACCCACCACCCACCCACCCACAGACAGACCATGTCGCGAAAACCACTTTTTGGATTCAGGGGACCTCAAAACGTGAAGATCCATCAAAATCTCGACATCGAATTTTTGACATGAATCCAATACTTTCTCTCTATATATATATTACATATATACATAGGTAGAGAAAGTAAAAAGAAAAATCTAAACATTATAAATTGAAAGGAAAAATTAAAAAAAATCTGGGGTGACTGTCGCACCAGATTTTTTAAGTCGATCATATGTTGAGGTCTGCCGATATAGTAGAATTCAGGATGTAGCAAAAAAATTTATAAACAAGTAAGCCCTCGGGGGTAATGGTGAGCACGTAGCGTGCTAACCAAATACGTCTTGCAGGTTCGGACCCCGGGCAGTTCCATGATGATTTTTATTTGAGCCAATTGGATGCCAAATGGCTTATAGTAAAATGCCCTGGACCCTAAATAATATATATTCATAACGGTTATCGTAAATGCTTATATGGCCTGAGTTTGCCGAAAAGACAGGTAGAATGTGTGTGGAGTGTGAGTGTGAATGAGAAAAAAGTGTGAATATTTAAAAAAAAAAAAAAAAAAAAAAAAAAAAATTATAAGCATTACTATGTTATTTATATGATTTTTGTATTTTGTATGTGAAGGGAATGACTGAGGGGTCACCCCTAATAAATAAAAAAAAAAAAAAAGTATGAATATAAATATTTATATTTTGTTACCATGGCAACCATTTCTATCTTTTCAATGAAGTACAAGAGTAAAGTGATCTTCAGAAGATTTCAATGTCAAAATGAGAATATACATTTGAAAGAGCACCTAAAAATAATTGATTTTTGAATTTTAATCAATATCAATATTTTCACGCTCCCGGAGGGTGTTTAACTTAAATATAAAATTTCAGCCTCAATTCCTTCATGCTTAAAAGTGAACACAGACACACACACAGAGCAGACAGACCATGTCGCGAAAACCATTGTGTTATCTTCTGGAGGGGATGCTTTTCTTATATGAAGTTTTTTTTTTTTTTTGGATTTTGTCTGTTGTGATTTTGATATATACTATGATGTGATTTTTTTTTTTTTGTATTTTTGTCTCCAAAAATTAATGGACAGCAGTCTGTTTGGCAATTGTGAATAAATAAATAAATAAATAAATAAAAATCTCGACGTTTTTGACATGAATCTAATACTTCCTCTCTATATATATTAACATATATAGAGGTAAGAGAAAGTAAAAATGTTCACTCGTTTAATTTACATTTTAGGGGTCGTCCACATATTACGTAACGCGTTAGGGGGGGGGGGGTCTGGCCTGTGTTATCTATCTGAATTTCCTTCTTCCCTTTAAAGGAGAAGACCTGAACCATCTAGGCAGCTAATAATTCTCTTTGCATAACTACAAGGCGCTCTCAGTAAGTGCTGCCTCCGGTGCCGGCTTCGTTAACTACAGCAATTTCTTTGTCAAAGAATATTTTATTTTTTCATTCACTCAAACAGGGACTGATTAAGAGGGAGGGGGATGCGGAAGGCGCGACCGCTCCCTCCGAGAAAAAAGTGAAAAAGATTAAGAGGCAGGAGAGCCTCCTTTTGGCTGACATCCTCTCTTTCTGTCTATTATTCTAATCGTTAAACAATTCTCTCATCGACAGACAAAATTGAAAAAGTTTTAAAAACTAGTCATCTAAAGAAATTATGATTTTTTTGTCTAAAGTATATATTTAGCCCCCGGGTCTGGCGTAGTAGGTAGCGTGCCTACCTCCTATTCCAAACGTCGCGGGTTCGGACCCAGGCAGTCCGATGATTTTATTTAAGCCATTTGGATACCAGATGGCTTAAATAGAAATGCCTGAACCCCAAATTGATATATTAATTACAACGGTTATCGTCAAAGTCTTAAATGGCCTAAGTTGCCGAAAAGACCGTGTGAATGTGTGTGTGAATGTGAGTGTGAATGAGAAAAAAGTGTGAATGTTTTTTTATTAAAAAAAAAAAAAAAAAAGTATATGTTTACATTTTTATTTTTTTAAACTATCAATTTTAAATCTCAAATCACCATAACGGTGCTAGTATTTGAAGGTTTTATTTAAAAAAAATCTCATCCCCCAGAGAAAATTGAATCTTCCAACCAACCGCCCCCACCGAGTTTGCACCCATCATATATATATATACTCTCTGATCCAGTCCCGTTTATTTAAATTGAATTGACTAGCAATCAATCTAAATAAATAGGGACGGGGTCTAAATGGCCTCCGATGCTGAAAAAAGCCCTAAATAAAAAAAATCCGCCCCCCCACCTACAAAATTGCGTTAATCCGTCCAAGAATTTAAAAAACAATTGAAAAATAAAAAATATGGTGTGACTGATCGCACAGCACACAACTTTCTCTTACCCTTGGTAACCATTTATCCTATCTTTCCTATGAAGTGTACAAGAGTAAATAAAGTGGTCTTCATAAGATTTCAAGGACAAAATGAAAATAGGCCGTATACATTTTGAAGAGCATCTAATTTTTAAATTTTAATTAAAATCGTTGAGCAAATTTTTTAAAAAAATCTGAAAAAGTGCATCAGTAAAGTATTAGTAGGCCTACTTTTTGGCCGTTTTGTGAACTTTTTGTTCAAATGCTTCGTGTAAGGTCCCAGGGGGTGCCCTAACTCACTCGTAAATATAAAATTTCAATCTCCTAGCATTACGTTTTTGAGATATTTTGTTCACAGACTGACACACACACAGACGGACACACAGACAGACCATGTCGAAAAAACCACTTTTTTGAACTCAGGGGACCTCAAAACATGTATATCTATCAAAATCTCAACATCGAATTTTTGACTTTCTATATATTAACATAAATAGGTAAAAAAAAAAGTAAAAATTATAATAAATTTATTTGAGAAAATATTACTGTTTATTTAAAGTGAAGTTGTTTATATATTTATGCCCAATGCCTTGTAAGGCCTCGGGACTGTATATTAATACGACCTACTCCCTACTCCCTTGAAAAAAAAGTTTAAATTTTAAATCAAAATATATGAACTTCAGAAGGAAAAAAAATATTTTTAAATATTCTTTTTTTAATGTAACATTTAGAGTTGGTGCAATCTTGTAAAAATATTTTTTTTTTTCGTTAGGAATTTATGTTTGAAGGGCCGAGCCCTTTCAGAGAGCTATAGACTAAATAGAACAAGTTCATTTTTAGCAATAGGAAACTAAATATTAATTAAATATTTTTTATAACAAATATAACTTAAGTCTTGGTTAAATTAATTAAAATGATTGCAATTTGTTTGCTAAAAGGGCGGAGAAGAATCGAAATAGTGAAGGTCGGTTGGTGGTGTCAGTCACCAACTGGTACGGCCTTAAGTTGGACGATCGATTGCGTTCTCATTCAAGAAATTCTTTCAGATCAGATATTGTCTTTTAACAAAAAATATGGGAAATACTGAAAGTAATGTGACAAGCGGTGTAAAAAAACAAGCGGGGACAGCATCACAGGCTATCTATAAACTTGTTGATCTTAAAGGTAACATGATTTAATTTCATTTTATATAGTTGAGCTCCTTTATTAGAATGGTTTTAAACCATCTACCTCACTCAACTTAATAGTTTTTATAAAAATTCCTTCTAAAATTGATGAGTTCCTAGGGGAAGAGGCATGGGCAAGTATTTCAAATGTATTTTTTCTAAAAAGAAAAATCTATAAAAAAATTTACTTTACAAATTTATTTTCCGCATCTAAGGCCATTTAGACCTCTTTCCTATTTATTTCAAATTGATAGCCAATTCAAATTAAATAAATTTTTCTCGTTTGGGACAGAAAGCGAACCCGGGACCCTAGGTACAAGAAGCTGTCTTTTCACTGAACCTCGGGTCCCGGGTAAAAACTTATTAAAATTTAAAAGGAATTTTTAAATTGTAAAAGTGAAAAAAGAAAGAAATAGTAATTCCCACAACGAGCAAATTGTAAAAGAATGACTTACTTAACGAGTGACGTTTCACATAACGAGTGTTGAGGAGAGGGGATTGTGTGCATGTCCGTCTGTGTCATTGGGGGACAGCTTTATGGGGAGAATGATAGGTTTTCACATAATGAGTGTTTTCTTTTACAAGTACAGTAGAGTCCTGGTAATCCGAACTCTTTATGCGTACGATTTTTTTTTTTTAAGAGGAATATAAATGAAAATTAAACATTAAATGAACTTTATTTTATTAAAAAATACGAAATATTTATTTAGAGTTTAATATCACCGACAAGTTTCACGGTTTACAACGTTATAAATACGACTTTATTATCAAAATTAACTAATTCAAGCTTACAATTCCGGTTAATCCGAACGACCCTCGGTCCCAATTAGTTCGGATTAACGGGACTCTACTGTATATTGAAAGCAATTATGCTCGTTAAACAAGGTTCCACTGTAAATGTAAATTAATAAAATCAAATGCTTGGTGTAGGGATAGCGTGCTGGCCTTGTATACCAAGGGTCGCGGGTTCGGATCGCAGGCAGTCGGATGATTTTATTTGGATACCAAATGAAAGTCTATATATTGATTAATCAACGGTTATCGTTTTAATTTAATTTACTTATTAAATTGGTTACGAATTAATTCAAATATGAGCGAGGTCTAAATCGCCTAAAATAGAAGAAAAAATCATTTTCTAGTCCATAGAAAAAAGTAGGCCTAATTTGACAATAAATTTTGTCTTCTGATTTTAAAAATTGATTTTAATGCAAAAAGGGATATAGGAAATAAACATACAATTGAAAAAAAAATTTTTTCTAAATATAATAAATTATAAGATGCGAAACAATGAATACTTAATGTAATCTTGTAATCTTGAGCAATTAAATAATTAGTGAATTGATTATTTGTGTTGCCCCATTTTCTTGCTACTAAGGCCAACCTATTTATATTTTCTTATATGTTTAGGTGGCGGACTTTTAGTGGAAATGATCAAAAGGGCACTAGCGACTAAACAATATGCTGAATTAGATCATGCAATCAAGACGAAAGTGGAGCCCTTTTTATATAATAAAGGACGTGGCAGATTAATTCCGATCTCTCAATTGGTTCTCTTGCGAAATAAAGAACGGCCGAGACACAAATTGGTAATCAAAGTCATTTGTTGTAATTTTATCAACTTATTTTTATTCTGATTAATAAACATTAATAATAAATCCAACCTTTTTTCTTGTATGTATTTTTGATTCCAAAAGAATAAAAAAATTCGTGGTAAGCCTGGTCTAATTGTATTTTTAATTTTCAAGATGTTTTCAAATAAGTAGCAGGTATAGGCATAGGCGCCGGAACTGGGGGGGGGGGGGGCAAGGGTACATCGCCCCCCCCCCTGGCATCCTATAGGTGGGGGCAGAAGGGGGCAATGTGTCTTCTTTTATTTCATTTAATTTTAAAAATGATATATTTTTATCTAAAAACATTTTATATTGTATTAAAAGAAAAAAATTAAAAATATTTATTTCCTTCAAATAGTATAAATATAGCCTAAAAAAATTTTTGATAAATTCACTAGCAAATTTTTTAAAATTTTAATTTTATTAAAATTGTGATTTTATTTGAAATTTTTTTGCCCCTCCCCTGATTCAAATTCGTTCCGGCGCACATAGGAGTATTTGTTCAATAAACCCGGAAAAAAGTCGAAATCACTAAGTTACTCAAAAGTCTCAATAAACTCATTGTTTCTCAAGCTAGATAACCGGTGCGTCCTAAGGTAGGCTTAAAAATTCCATGGCTCTACACTTGTTTACATACGAGCAGTTGGAACTCAGTCAATATCTAGGCTGTTCTAGGCTGCTTCGATTGTGCCAATAGTTTGTATTGCTCTAGTATTTCCGTGTGAATGTTTTTTTTTTTTTTTTTTTTTTTTTACACTTTTTTCTCATTCACACTCACACTCACACACACATTCACACAGTATTTTCGGCAACTTAGGCCATTTAAGACTTTGACGATAACCGTTGTAATATATATTATCTATTGTGGGTTGAGGCATTTCTATTTAAGCCATCTGGTATCCAAATGGCTTAAATAAAATCATCGGACTGCCTGGGTCCGAACCCGCGACGTTTGGTATAGGAGGTAGGCACGCTACCTACTACGCCACACCCGGGGGCGTGTGAATGTTTTACAAGAAAAAGCTTTTGAATATTGCAGAAGGAGTTACGTACTATATTTTAAAACATAAATTGATTCATTTGCAGTCAGAATTTTACATTTACAAACTATTTTACGAAGCCATAATTTTGCCATACATTTTTAGTTCAATTTTCAGACAAAAGCATTTTTGTTTATGTGTCTGATCTTGTCGGGCTATAATTTATATACTGTCTTAAAATATAGTTATTTGACTATTATATACGACTCTAACATCTTCCCCCTAAATCCCCCATTTTGTTTTACAATTACTTCAAATTAATGAGTAAAAAAAATGAATTATTTCAAGTAAAACAAAATGTCGGACTTAAGGGATGATGTAAGTGTGCTATATAATAGTCAAATAACCATATTTTATGCCTATATATAAATAATAGCCAGAAAAGATCAAACACATAATCAAAAATGCTTTTGTCTGATAATTAAACTAAAAATGTATGCCAAAAATTTTGACTTCGTAACATGGGCGTACCCAGGATCAAATCTAGGGGGGGGGCATGGTCAGAACATGGTCGTCCAGGGGGGGGCAGATCATGATCGTCCAGATTGTGACATAGCTATTTTTTATATAGAGGGAAAAAGCCTTCGAATTAAAGGCCTAAATCCCTCAAATTCTAACAAAAAAAAATCCTTCCCCGTCGCCATCCACCAATTTTGTTTCGTTTCATCACTTTATAAACATTTTTTTTTTGCTTCTAGGGGGGGCAGCTGCCCCCTGCCCCTCGCTGGGTACGCCCATGCTTCGTAATATAGTTTGTAAACGTAAAATTCTGACTGAAAATGAATCAATTTATGTTTTGAAATACAGTATCTAAGTAGTAGTAGTAGCTAAGCTCAGAATTTACTATTTCCTTCCAAAACCTTGGGGGGGGGGGGGCGGTCGCCCCCCATTGTCACCCCCCCCCTTAAAATAGCTTCCCTGTTTATGGCTACCTTAGGAGGGACCGGTTATCTGTTGAATAGCTTGACAACAATAATTTTATTACGACTTTTGAGTAACTTAGTGATTTCGATTTTTGTCCGAGTTTATTGAACAAATACTCCTATGTGCGGCGCCCCTGGGTATAGGGGCCTACACAAAGTTTAAAAAATTTTTCTAAATTACCGGTAACTCGTATCAATTAATAAAATTTGTTTCTGGTTGTAAAGGGAGGCTTTCAAAAAATTTCTACTAAATAAATTTTGTAATTTTTTAGGTTCTCTTTTTTTCGATTCATCGGCTTTATTATTTTTCGAAAGTGAATTTCCCATTAGGTTTAGTTAATTTCTTATGTCCAGCGTAGAATTCGTTGATAAATTTTGGATAAAATCTGATCAATCTTTTTGCAAATTCTGCATGCAAAGAGAAAAAAAAAACACTGGACATATGAACAAAACCTAAACAAAACCTAATTGAAAATTCACTATCGAAAAATAATAAAGCCGATGCACCAAAAAAAAGAAAAAAAAAAGAGAACTCATAAAATTACAAAATGTATTCAGTAGATAGGCCTATGCATAGGCGCCGGAACTGGGGGGGGGGGGCAATGTACCCTTGCCCCCTCCCCCAGTTCCGGCATCCTATAGGGGGGACAGAGGGGGGCAAAATTTCTTCTTTTATTGTAAAAATGATATATTTTTACTTTAGAAATATAAAATCTTCTAAATTAAAAAAAAATTAAAAGAGTAAGAAATTCATTTTTTTTCCAAATTTTTTCCAAAAATTTTTGATAAAATCACTAACAAATTTTTTAAAATTTTAATTTTATTAAAATTGTGATTTTATTTAAAATTTTTAAAGCTTTTATAGTTGATTTGTTTTTGTTTTATACTATTTGAACATATTAAATAATTTTAATTTTCTAAAAAAACTTTTTTGCCCCCCCCCCCCCCCTGATTCAAATTCGTTCCGGCGCCCCTGGGCCTATGTGTCTTATTTTGCAATCAGAAACAAATTTTGTTAATTCTACACTTGAGAGCCTCATCCCCCCTCCCTTCCTCCGAGCGATTTATTTATAAAATAATAAATTAATTAAAATAATTAATTAAACTAAATATTTCTCTTTTTATTTCAGTTACCACCAATCCGCGGAATGGAGAATCCGGAAGATTGGGAAATTGATTTAGATTCAATAAAAATCCCTGAAGGAGATGAAATTAAACGTAAGGCATTCTGTTCGAAATAAAGAGAGAATTTTTTTTAAAATTATTTTCTCCTTCAGACCCGGAACGTTATCGAGACGTCTGCTGGGACTTGAAGGAAAGAGGAGCAGTCGGCGAGACCATCTTGCATCTATGCATGCTCAATGCCACATCTTTGCATGCTGAACTTGCCAAAAGATTGCTCAGATTTTATCCAAAACTTATCAACGATATCTACATGAGCGACGAGTATTATGGTAACCAGGTTTATTGAAATAACAAAAACCAAGTAAGTTCGTTAAATAGAATAGAGATAATGAAATGTCAATATTAATTATTTTTTCCAGGTGAAAATGCACTTCACGTTGCGATTGTTAATGAAGATCCAGCGATGGTCAAATTCCTTTTGGAGTGTGGTGCCAATTTTCATGAACGATGTTTTGGTAATTTTATGAGCCCGGAAGATCAGAAAGGGTCAAGAACTGATTCATTGGACCATGAATGGGTCAATGTCAACCCTCAGACGAATTACGACGGGTGAGTTAGAAAAAAGGAATATTATCTTATTTTTAGAAATAAAAGACATCGTGGAAAATAACCCTTTTATTGTTTTTTGTTCAAAGTAATGCACCTGATGGCTGCTGAATTAGCAGCCAAAACGTTGTATTTAACTGTAATTATTAAAACTTTTTGTATTATTATTTGCTAAAATAAACCAAAAAAATGTATTTTATTTCTAATAACAATAATCGTGAAAGTTTATATTAATTAACCAAAACAGTGGCGTAGCGACCGAGGAGCGAGTGGAGCGGCGGCTCCAGGGCGGAGGGCAGGGTGGGGGCGCCGGGCACATATAATAAATAATACGTTTTATTTAATTTTTTGTCTATATTTTGATCCTTTTGTAGAACAAAAAATTATTTGGATCCTTTAATCAATTAATTTTTGCTCTGTTGTTTTTTGATAGAAATCTATGCATTTTTTTATTTAAAATGACAAACGTTAGGATTCACGGTCAAAAGTAGACAAAATAAAATAAAAATATTGTTTTGTTGATTAAATATGATTTTTTTTTACTTTTAATATTGGCCTAATAAATTAGAAAAAGCATTGAATTACACAGGTCAACAAAACAAAGATTTTTTTTTTTTTGATTTCTGCTTTTGTTTAATTCGTACAGGGGTTTGAAAAAATAAAAAAAACCTCAAAATTTGTGTACTTTTTTTCAGTTTTTCGCTTATATTTCGTAAACTAAGCATATTCTGTGCACCATAATAGATTAAAAAGTTGTAGAGCATAAAATTTTCTAATATTTGGTTGATAAAACGAATATTTAGACGCAATATTAACCGAGATATGGCCTATCAAAGTTTCTATTTGTTTATATTTCGAGAAACTTGAGACTTTCTTCTGTTTCTCGCTTATATCTCGAAAACTAGACATATTTTGTCAACAATAGTAAAACACAAAATTGTAGAGTATTAAATTTGCTAAAATTTGGTTGATAAATCAAATTTGTAAACTCAATATTAACCGAGAAACGGCCTAACGAATTTTTTCTATGTTTTACATTCGAGAAACATGGTCTAACTTTGATCGGCCGTACCTCGGTTAATATTGGGTCTACATATTCGTTTTAACAACCAAATTGTAGCAAATTTAATGCTCTACAACTTTGTATGGTACTATGGTGTACAAAATATGCTTAGTTTACGAGATATAAACATGTCCGGTCTTCTTAGTAAAAAATTCGAAAAATTGCTCTAGTTTCTACAAAAACTTTGATCAAAAAAATTATTTTTACATTTATTTTTAGAGTAGGAGAAACAAAAATTTCATATGAAGAAGCCAGGCTAAAAAATCGTGTTGACCAGTTTATTATATTTTATTTACTAGATATTGTGGTTAAATTTTGGTATTATACACAGATTATATATGCTGAGCCTTCAGATGAAGATGAAGAAATCTGAGGAATTTTTTTATATGAAAAATTTTTTTAATCATTTTAGTAATTTGAGGTTTAATAAAAAATATGAAATTATAATAATAATAAGCAAGGGATGAGGAAGGGGATTGATGGTAGTGTTCGAGGGGAAGGGGGGCGCCAGCAGTTGAGTCGCTCCATGGCGCCAAAATCCTTGCTACGCCACTGAACCAAAACATATTATTTTTTTGTTGAATAATTTTCAAAAATATTAATTAGTAAAAATAAAATAATAGCATAAAAAATCTCATTAAGTATGCAAATACCAGGGCTACAATTATTTGCAGGAATATAGAAAAAAAATTAAGATAATAGAAATCTTGTGAATTTTGAAACTACCGTGGAACCTCGCTTAAAGAAATAATAGACAAATCCCCAAAGAGATTATATATTTAGTTTATTAATTATGAATTTTTTTTTTTTCCCTGAGCTGTTATACATACAAGACATTTTAAAAATGTTTTTTTTTTTAGCCTTAATCAATTTGGGCACCGACTCGATTAAATGCCATTCAATTCTAGATTAATTATAATTCTTTCCAGAATCATACTCGTAAAGCGAAACACTCGTTATGCGAAACAATAACATTTTCACAACAGTGCTGCCCCTCCATGCCCACAAACCGGGATTTCCTCTCTCCTCGCCATTCGTTATGCTAAACGTCGCTCGTTAAGCAAATCATTTTTTTACAATTTGTTTTGCTCGTTATTCGAATTACTCGTTATGAGAGGTGCTCGCTAAGCGAGGTTCTACTTTATAAGTAATATTCGTGATTTTCAGTTTCTTTTCACTCACTTTATTAAAATTTGAACAAACAAATTTTAATTTAAAATTATTTTCTTTATACCCTATATTTAAACCAACTGTTTTATTAATCACCATTTTTTTTATATTAATTATTATGAAGAAAGCTGTTCTTTTAATGAAAAAAGCCGGTGTTCTATTTTTTTCAGCTACGTTTATTGGGGGGAGTATCCTTTGAGTTTTGCAGCGTGCCTTGGTCAAGAAGAATGTTACCGATTGATGTTAGCCAGAGGTGCAAATCCAGACAACCAGGATGTCAATGGGAATACTGTCCTTCATATGTTGGTCATTTACGAAAAATTGGTGAGTGCTTTAAGCACGAGTGCTTTAGGGACGGAAACGCATCTGCAAATAAAGTTGCAAAAAAAAAAACAATCATGGATAGACAAAAATTTTGTCTAAGACTACATATTTCATATTTTTATATATCATTTTGTATATGTTCATACGAGTATATAACAACTCTATCTGCATCTCGATGGTGTATACGTTGAGATTTCCAATATTCTCATAAGAACTGAAGAGGATGAATTGTTTCTCATTCTAAATTATAACTATTAATAACTGTAATTTATAATTATTATGATAAATGATTTCAAAATTAAATATTCAAACTATAAAAAAAAAAAAAAAAAACTGAAGAGGTCATTATCTAATTAAAGCCGAAACGTTTTCTCGAATTGGGATTTTCTTTTGATAGAGGCTATCCTGTTTGGCTGACATCCTCTCTTCCTATATATTAAACTGACAATTGGTTTACCAGATTTTTAATAATGAAAAATATCATTATTATTATTTCTTTTTTTTTTAACACTCACACTTTTTCTCATTCACACTCACACTCACACACACATTCACACAGTCTTTTCGGCAACTTAGGCCATTTAAGACTTTGACGATAACCGTTATTAATTAATATGCACATTGGGGGTCCAGGCATTCTTATTTAAGCCATTTGGTATCCAAATGGCTTAAATAAAATCATCGGTCTGCCTGGGGTCCGAAGGTAGGCAGGCTATCAATTAGACCAAGCACGTAGGCCTCATTATTTTATTAAAATAAAAAAAAAATACTAGTTTTAATTTTGCTATAAAATTACGAAAAAAAATTCCGGAGTGAATGTCATTTTTGACAAATTTTTTGGCTACTATTCAATGTGTAGGCCTAATGAATGACTTTTTATTATGTTCATTTAAATAATTACTTAATAATGAAAATTTCGAGACATCAAAAGCAAATACAGCTCTTTAAAAAAAAAACATAATGAAAGTGAGCAACCACATTATAAGTATCATGTACCATTTGGACAGTAGCGTATCCAGGTGGGGGCGAAGGGAGGCGCTCACGGGGGGCGCCCCAGGCGCATCAAGCTTTTGGCGCCCCTCGGTCATCCGGCTTTCCGTCTTTTTACCTAAATCTCGGGCTTTTTTTTCCTGAAATCTCCAGCTTTTGCCAAAATCTCAGGATTTTTTTTAATTTCATAATAAATTCATTTTATATCACAAATCCGGAGAAAAAATTACACAAAAAAAAGCTCGAACGAACAAAAGAAAAAAAAAAGCTCGAAAAACGGCGCCCTTGTTGAGCTTCGCCCCCTCCGCCCTCAAAGACTAGTTACGCCGCTGCATTTGGATACCAAATGGCTTAAATAAGAATTCATGGACCCCAATATATATATTATTCGGTTATCGTATAAAGTCCTATATGGCCTAAGATGCCGAAAAGGCGGTGTGAATGGGAAAAAAGTGTGAGTGTTAAAAAAATAAAAGATCTTAGCAAACGCAAGATGTAATTGAGGATAATATTATTAATAAAAAAAAAAAAAGATATCTTCCTGACTCAGGTCTTTGGGATCGTTGCGAGTTATTATAAACAAAAAGCTTTGAATGGAGGGGTTTACAACTTAACTAATTTCAGTAAATGTTATAAAGAAAAAATTTTGATGCACCAGTTGTATCTCATGCCTTACTTACCTTCTGGCCTTGCAGTTTCAAACTTTAATAATAAATGAAGAAAAAGACGACCCGAGCAACTCTATTTGCAATGACGTCACTAGTTGCCCAGGAGGCCTTAATTACAAATGTTTCATTCTTTTTAGACAACTTTCGACATGTCGTATGAAGTGGGTGCCTCACTGTCGATTCGCAATGTACTCAACCTCACACCGCTAACACTTGCAGCCAAACTAGCTCGAGTGGAAATGTTTTTCCATATACTAAACATAGAACGGGAAATTTATTGGCAAATTGGTAAACAAAAATATAAAAACGCACTCAATGTCAAGGTTAGATTTAATTTATGAGTTGCCGTCAGTCTTAGCGAGAGATCGTTTTCCGATAATAAAAAGAATATTTTGTTAAACAAGTGAAATATAAAATGTGATTTGCATTAGAAAAAAAAAAGCCATTGTAGCTAGATTAGTAGCGTTCTTTATGCATCAGATTTGAGTTACAACACCTTGACTAGTTGTTTGGATAACAAATACTGATAATTAAAAAAAACAATGTATAATAAATTTTATTTATTTCTGTAATTTTTTTTTATTTATTATAACTCTAGAACAAATGACTTGGAGAATTCCACAATTGATTGATTATTTTTCATTGTTTTCTTATCATTTCCCCTCTGAATCATTTTTATAAACAAATGAAATGGGAGAATTGAGATATGATAACATTCCCAAGAAATTTTTTTTTCGATCACGTAACTATAAAATAATCAGCAAAAAAAAACAAAGATAAGCAAATCCAAATAAATAAATGTTTTTAGAATAAACAAAATAAAATAAATAAATTAGTTTTTATATTTTGAACTAAAAAGGGTTGAAAAACCAATTACTAAAGCTGCAAAAACTGCAATCACTCAAAACAGACATCTTAGGTTGCCTATAAAAAAAGTTGCAGGCAAAGTTTTTAAAAATAAACGAGAGCAATACCCACAGGATCGTTGCTAATAAATAAAGAGAAGAAGGTGGGCGTGGCCTCGTTAAGGCTAATCTCGCCTTCCTCCGCCCTCGCTCGGGCGCTGGGAACGCATTTTTGTTACGTTACATTTTCACCCAATTCAACCTGTGTAAGCCTCGTTAAAGAACTTCGTTCCAATAAATATATAGATAGAAAGTATAGCCTTAAATGGCATCACGGGTAGGGCTGGACGGTAATGGATTTTCATTACCGACCTCGATAATGAAAAAAAAACCGGTTTTTCTCGAAAGTCGGTAAAAATTTTTACCGCCCGCGGAACCAAAGTTTGCCGCCGCGGAACATTTTTTTTTTTTGCGGAACCAAAATTTTTCCCAGGGCCGAAAAAATATTTTACCTTTTTTTTAGAGAGCCAATTTTTTGCCGAAACATTTTTTTTCCCCCGCGGAACTAAAATTTTTTTCCGCCCGGGGAAATATTTGCCGAAACATTTTTTTTTCCCCCCGCGGTACCAAAATTTTTCCCCGTCCGGAAAAATATTTTACCTTTTTTAGAGAGTCTATTTTTTGCCGAAACATTTTTTCCCCCGCGGAACCAAAATTTTTCTCAGCCGGGAAAATATTTGCCGAAACATTTTTTTCCCCCCGCGGAACCAAAATTTTTCCCCGTTTTTTTTTCTCGCGGAACCAAAATTTTTTACCGACCGAAAAAATAGGTTTTTACCGACTTTCGAAAAAAAAAACAGGTTTTTATCGAATTAGAGGTTCGTTACCGCGTTTTCGGTAAAAAATTTTTACCGGTTTTTACCGGTAAACCGGTTTACCGTCCAGCCCTAATCACGGGTCACAAAAAGGGAATTAAAAAAACATATAGACCTACTAATAATTTTTATAAGTATATTCAAGAAACAGCTCAAGCAGAATTTCATCAATTCTCGAAGGTTTACTTTGAAGTTTGCAAGGTGGACGTGCTGAATTTTAAATAATTTTAAACAATTATTTTTCAGAAATTTTATTAGTTGACAACTGATTGCAGAGTTAGGGAGTTTTTTGTTATTAGCTTACAAATATTTTTAATATAAACAGACAGTACTTACTCTCTTGACTAAATTTAAGAAATTAGGATCCTTTAAAGTATTGTATTTATTTATAGGAAGTATTACCTGCGCTGCGTATCCCCTCGAGCAAATCGACACCATCGATATCAAAACAGGAAATATCAGCAAAGATTCGGCCCTCAATTTGGTCGTATTTGGGGTAAATTAAAATTAAATTTTTTCTATTATAATTTCCAATAAACTAATTTAATTTAGATATTTATTATTTATTTTTAGGATAAATTAGAACATTTAGAATTAATGGATGGAATGCTGGTTGATTTACTCAAAGCAAAATGGAATGCTTTTGTAAAATTCAGGTAAAAAATAATGTAAGGTTGCTGTTAAAAATCATGTATATTATTGAGAAATATTTGTCCTAAAGGCTTATTGGCGTCAGAGGGGTAAAAATATATTTTTAAGTCGTGAAAAAGATAATTGAGACTTGATTTGAGCTTAAAGGGCCCGGGCTTCCTGAGGAAAAAAATTCCAAGAAAATGATTTTTTTAATTGAAATTTTAACCATGAAAATTATTTTTTATTTGAATTTTAAGGTGGGAGCGCAATGGGCCCGGGCCCCCTCGGAGGGCCCGGGCCCCGGGGATATAGCCCCCCCCCTGTCTGCGGCCCTGCTCAGGGGTGATGCTTTATGTACTGAGAGGGGCGTATATAGGATTTTTTCACGAGAGGAGGGGAACTAACCCATGTTTAAGGATGCACCGGTACAAAAATATTTTAAAATACAGTATTTTATTGTAACTTTTTCAAAGGACCCTATTTAAAGGAAAATTTTCATTAAATTCTTTTTTTATTTTTTTATCTAAATATTTCCTTTTTATAGAGGCAAGAGTTTTTTTACCTTTTTCCTATTTCGGTTTATACAGGGGCGCCGGAACGAATTTGAATCAGGGAGGGCAAAAAATTTTTTTTTAGTAAATTAAAATAATTTAATATGTTCAATGTCTGTCACTACTTGGGATTATAGTCCTCTGCCCCCTATGATTAAATCTATAATAAATTTTGTCAAGTCCTAATGTGCTAGTTGTGTGAAATTTTTATTTAGTTCTTGATCGCAGAGAATAGTTGAGGTAGAGAGGTCATACCATCCTTGTTAAGGTTTTGGCCAGGTTTTCCTTAACAGCTTAAGGCGAATGTCGGGATGGCTAATGCGACGTTTACTCCTGGTCTCGTGGCTTGCGTGAATTTTTTTGATATTGTTTTTTTTTATATTTCTTTCGATGGAAATGCATGAACATGTTGATTGTTAATGGGCATGCATTTCTATTTATTTATTTATTTTATTTTATTTTTTTCTTTTTTCCTTTTGTTTTGTTTTGTTTTGTTGTATTTGTTATTGTATTTAAATTTGTATTGTGTTTGTTGGACCTAGCCACCGAGGACTGGTGCCTCTAAGCGGGTCGTAATAAATTTATTTATTTATTTATTTATTTATTTATTTATTTATTTATTTAATAGTATAAAACAAAAACAAATATACTTTAAAGCTTTAAAATTTTTAATAAAATTAAAATTTTAAAAAATTTGTTAGTGATTTTATCAAAATTTTGTTTAGATACAAGTCCGAGTGTAAAGCATAATTCATCAATAATATAAAAATTTAGAAAATTTTTTTGTTAGTTTTTGTCATATTGATACAATTATTGACGATATTAAATTTTGATTTATTTAATTTCAGATTCTACCGGCAATTTTTCCTCTTTTTCGCATACTTTTTAGTTTCTCTTCTCTGTTTCACATTACGCCCTGGTCCACCACCAGCCTCCAAAATAGCAACCCCAGCCCCAGTCCAGCCAACTTCCTCTTCAATTCCGATAATTGGTCCCTCCACAATCAATTATCTGAATAGCAGCAACCTTTTGACAACCACTCAAGAAACGAGAACTACAACAAAAAAAACAGTCCCTGCCGATGACGACGACGACGACGATGACTGGTGGGACGATCTTCAAGAGGAATGTCGTTTGATGCAATTCGTCTCTTTGAAATCATGGATACGTTTAGGAGCAGAATTGTTCCTTGAATTGGGCGCAATTTTGTATATTATAGCAGCACTTCGCGAGGCCCGATTTCTCGGGCTTAATATGTTTATAGAAAACTTGGTAAGGTGTTTCTTGACAAATTCAGGATTTTTTTTCATTAATCAATTATTTGGTAGATGACAGCCCCATCGCGAGTGATGTTTCTCTTCTCTTGTCTCCTGATGCTCTTCATGCCAGCTCTTCGTTTATCTTGTCAAACGGAAGTTGAAGATGTCGTCGCGGTTATCATCATGCTCACCACGGCTCCATATTTTCTCTTCTTTTGCAGGTCATATCTCTCTCTTTAAGATAAAGATATTTAATTCAGGCTCAGGAATTATTTTGTGGAAAGGGGATATATAGTAAATATAATTTTTTTTTTTTTTTTTTGGAGTCGCTCATTTTTATTTTCCCTCTCCACAATGCCCTATCCTGCGCATCCTCAAACTCCAATTCCTTCTGCCTGCAGTCCTCAGTCACACAGTCCATCCATCTTCTTTTGGGTCTACCCCTTGGTCTCTTTCCTACCACCTTCAAATTTAACATTCTCTTCCCAACATATTTCTTCATCAATATGCTTTCATATTTATATAATAATTAATTTTTTTTTTATTGTAAAAAAATATAACCTAAAACACACTTAATCATCAATCAGGATA
>JAKCPI010022251.1:0-17009 GCA_023213315.1 Euborellia annulipes | reverse complement strand
TTTTAATTTAACATAGGCTGGTTGCACACACACCGATTTTGGACGGCCGATTTTATGCCGGTCGTCCAAATTCCAATAGTGAACCACATGTGGGAACGGACGTTGCACACACGCCGACCGGTGATCGTCGCCGGTAAAATACCGGTCAGCAGTCGGCCACTGCCACTGTATCGCCGGCAGTACCGGGAATTAGTGGCGTACATGACTAAATACCCCCTTGCACACTCACCGATTTTTCACCGACCATTCCAGTTTAGACTGCTCAGTGAAATTGTAGTTACCACGTTTTAACTTTGTTTTGATAGTGCGTGCTAATTGCAATGGCTGATTTAGCGGGTTCGGACCCAGGCAGTCCGATGATTTTATTTAAGCCATTTTGATACCAGAAGGCTTAAATAGAAATGCCTGAACCCACAATATATATATTAATTACAACGGTTATAGTCTAAAGTCTTAAATGCCCTGAGTTGCCGAAAAGACTGTGTGAATGTGTGTGTGAGTGTGAGTGTGAATGAGAAAAAGTGTGATGTTTAAAAAAAAAAAAAGAACCTCGTGTCACCTCGTGGCAACTGATTGTTTGACCGGTAAAAATCCGGTGAGTCTGCAAGCACCTGCTACCGATAAAAAATCGGCCGATTTTATACCGGCCGTCCAAAATCGGTGTGTGTGCAACCAGCCATACGCCAATTGATTTCCCATTATCATTCCCATTTTCCAATTATTAAGTTAAGATTAAAAACTCGATTTTAATACCCTTAATTGAATAATTTTCTGAAAATTTTCAGTTAAATGTCTACGATCCGAAAAAAAGTTTCACTTGCCTCGTGTTTTCATAAAACCACACAATGATTTATAATAGAATCCCTTTGGGTTAGGATTTTTTCAATATTACTCTTTTTCCTTCATAGAGTTCAAAAGATTTTATATTAAATTTGAAATTTTATCTTCTCATTCTTTAGGGATGTTTTTTTTTTTATCTCCCTGAAGGAAATAGATTTTTCGGAGTCCGAAACCTGCTTGATCTATTTGCAATCGATAGTTTTATCTGCCGGATTATCCATTAGGCGGAGTAGGCGATCGCCTATGGGCCCCACGCTTTTTAGGGGCCCCGCAATATTAGATAAAAAAAAAAATTTTGCCATCTGAGGCTATTTAGACCCCGTCCCTATTTATTTAAATTGATTGGTAGCCAATTCAAGTTAAATGAATTTTTGTCGAGGATGCGACCCCTGGTAAAAGTGCCAGGTAGGGGAGTAAAAATAATTATTTTTCGAGGGGGGGGGAGACGAACTCATTTTTGAAGGTTTACCCCCCCCCCCTCTCCTTTATAAACATATTTTAAAATTATATAATATTTTATTCATTGGGAAGTGCTTTATAAAAATTTTTTTTAAATGTAGGCTTATATAAATTTGTTTTTTCCCATAAGCCCCGTGGGAACATTTTGAACATTTCGGGGGGGGGGGCTAAAACTGTTGTGTAATAAAATCATATTGGTAAAATTATTTGCTGACAGGGCCTCGAGATTTCGATTGCCTAAGGGCCTCCATCTTTTTTATTTAATCCTGCACTGACTGTATAAATTTTTTTTTTTTTTTTTATTTAATGTTTGGCTTCAAGGCCATACATCTTGGTCGTACAATTGTGACTGTATAAATTAATCTTCCATAAATATCAGAATAAAAAAAATAAGAAACTTCATTTCCGATTATCATGAAAATGAAAATTTCCAAATCATCGGAAAATAAATATTAACGTAGAGAGGGAACGTCCATCCCCTTTTTTTGTCTCCAATTATAATTAACTTTTAGAATACCGAAATCTAGTCGAGTGCAAAATTGGGCTTTTGTTTTTGATATGGATCTCTCGGGGAAAATCGCCGATCACTTTGAAAATATGATGAAAATTGGCAATGCATATTTTACGTATTTTTTTTTTTTTTTTTAATAATAACATTTTTATAAACGTTTCTAATCAACGTGAATGCAATGCATTAAATCTGAACCACTCTTGATAACTTAATTATGAAGAGGGTTTTTAATCGAACAAATTGGTCCCAAGTGGAGCAATAAACGCACCTCTGTCGATAATATAAAAAAGAATAAATTGTTTATTCTCATAATTATTTTAAATCTATCCATTAATTGATCGGATGGCTCTTTAATGGGATTTGTTTCTTTTGTTCAATTTATAATTCTCCATGAAATTAATTTTAAAATGGAAAAACACAATTACAAGAAGCTGGAGTCAAGACGATTGCAGCCAAATATTCTTTTATTTCAATTCTCCTAGACCTCGGGCCGAAACGTCGTGATGGTGAGAATTGAAATAAAAGAATATTTGGCTGCAATCGTCTTGTTATTTTCCTGACTCTATCATCATTAAGCCTACAGCCACAAACTTTATCGATTGAACAATTACAATAAATATCATATTCTATTGCAGGTCTATTGAGGGAAAAGGAGTCGTGATTGTTGACTAGGGACTTAATACAGCAATCAAATATCTATTTATATTACTCCGGTATGAAATTTTCCAAAAAGAAAAAAATTTAAAAGAAAATCAATTTTTTGATAATTAAAATTTTAGGATAAGTGGCAGTGAGTGATATGGGCTTCCGGGAATTTTGATTTTCAGTGTTTCCGAAAAACCATTTTAGATAGAGTATTCGCCACTTGTGTTAAGGGTCAAGGGTCCTCTTCCCGCCCCAAGCGAAAAACAATACAATTTCGTTCGCTACCGTTCATTTGAAATAAATAGAAGCAGGGTGTAAATTGCCTTAGATGCCGAAAAAGATTTAAAAAAAAAAATTAAAAAAATTAAAAACTATTTTGTTATTTTTGATGAAATTAAACAAGATGAACAATTTAATTACAAAATACTTTAATTCTAGACCCTGAGCGCCCTTGTTTTCTCGGAGAAAAGGAAACTTTGTTTCATAAATATGAGTATCAGAGCCGCACCAAGAAAGACTTGCGCCCGGGGCCAAGATTAATTTGCGACCCCACCCTAACAGAAAAAATTATATTTTAATATATATATTTATGCAATTCGTATTTTTAATTTGAGTTACTAAATTTGATATATATTTAAGCGGCCCCCGGAGCAATTCCAACGCCCCCCACCCCCACCCTACCAGACGAATCTAGATAAATAATACATAGGCTAGTAAAAAAAATATTTAATATTATTTTTAGATAAGTTTGTTATTTTTTGTCTTTATTACAATCATTATACAATTTTTTTGTTAGCTCCCCTTTTGTTGCGGCACTGATGAGAATAGGAAAATAGAAAGAATAAGCAGGATAAATTATAAAAATTATATAAAATTAAACTCCTTTTAGCAAGACGTTTCGGTCAAATTTAGTGCGTCATCTTCAGTTGCTTAGCTTTATAAACTTTGGAGCCAAAATATTTTTTATAGCTTAAACTACTGAAGATGGCTCAATAAATTTAGTCGAAACGTCTTGTTAAAAGGGGTAAAATCTATTCAATAAAGGCTTCGTTCCTGGCTGCTTCCCTCCCTATCTCACCTTATATATTCCTTTCGTTTTATCTAAAAGAAAAAAAAAAATTGTATGAAACCAATTATAGATTTTTAAATGTATTTAGATCCTCGATTAGTCGGACTCTATGAGAGTTTGCTATTAAATTTAGTATTAAAATGTGGATAAGATTTTCTAGTTTCTGAAAATTGCTTGATGCTATTAAATTTATCTAAAAGAAAAATTAGTGAAAAATTTTTTTTAATACTTTTTTTTGGTTTCTGGAAAATAAAACATCTCCACTTCTTTTAGTCCGTAATTTACTTCCGCCTTGTTTTATGAAGAAGGCTTAATAAATAATAAATAATTTTTATAAAGTAATTTTATATGAAAATGATAATAAATTCCTATTCGCTTGGAAATTTTCAAAAGGCTCTCGATGCCTCTGATGTCGCATTACTCATAAGCCTTCGCAGAGAACAGTCAAAAACCCTTTAGTAAAGCAAACTTGGGCTTAAATATATTACATACAATCTCATCAAATATTCTCTAGCTTTAACAATTTTACAATGAAAACAAAACATGCATAAATAATAATCTAAAAGTTGCACCATTTGTTTTTTTTTTTTTAAGAAAATGCAACTATATAATCGAGAAATCTATCATCTGTAAACATTGTGTATTGAATTTGCATTTTATATCGTTTTTCAGAGAACAATAAAACAAGAAAACTTTTTTTTACAAAGTATCATTCAACGTGAAGTCTAAGATTATAGCTATGTGGTTGTTGACTCGGTAAGAGTATGTTTTACGAAGACGTGCCCTGAATTGGATTTTCTTTTCTAGTTTATCATTTTTTGACAGCAAATAACTTGGAATTTAATTCTAAAGATATCGTAAATCTTTTAATTAATTACATATGATAAGCTATGATTTATTTAGACGGGGTTATGAAATATAAGCTTAATATTAAAATGTACATTTTTTTTAAACATAGAAATATAATAAATAAATAATCGATGAGGTATTTATTATAATTTTATTAAAATTTCGACCAAAATTCAAATTAATATTAATAGTAAGGGAATAAATTTTTATTTGACAAAATTGTCGTCGTCTTCGTTCCTTGTATCGACGACTTCTTTCTGACTTGTCTCTATTGAATAAGAGGACAAACACTTTCAAATTTTATTTCATCACACTTCAGAAATTTTACAATAATTGAAATTTATTTGAAAAAATTCTATTTACTTCCTTTTACCTAGCTATTTACCAGTATGTAATATTGTATATATTGAGAAAGTATTACGATCATGTCAAAAATTCGATGTCGAGAATTTGATGGAAATACATGTTTTGATGTCCCTTTAGTCCAAAAAAGTGAGTCCCGCCAAAAAGCACTAGTACTTTACTAAAGTAGTTTTTCAGTTTTTTCCGATTTTCTCAAAATTGGCTATAACGATTTTGATTAAAATTCATAAATAAACTATTTTTTAAATGTGTTGTAAAAGGAGCAGGAGGTTTACTCGATTCTGTTGCAGATGGAGGTGCAGAGAAAATAATTTACGAAAAGATTTTTAATGACAAGACGACTGTGATTGCAATTTCACAGTTTCGGCCCGAAAAGACCATCATCAGGCCTGCGAAAGATTACAGAACAAAGTGAGTCAGTACACAGCAATACAAAAATTATACATAATTTAATTTGTTCTCGTTTTTAAAGGCTAACAAATAAAAAATAAAATAAATATCTTTCTGATGTACAATTAAAAAATTAAAAAAATATCTTTCAGCTGTATTTAAATAAACTAGAATTTAATGTAATGTTCTTGAAAATAAAAATTGGTTATGTGATTAATTTTTGTATTGCTGTGTACTGACTCACTTTGTTCTGTAATCTTTTCGGACCGAAACTGTTAAATTGCAATCACAGTCGTCTTGTCATTAAAAATCCTCGACATAATTTATGGTAAATTATTTCTTCTCTGCACCTCCATCTGCAACAGAATCGAGTAAACCTCCTGCTCCTTTTACAATATCCTACTCAGGCTGTTCCTACCGTCGTATTTTTTAGATGCTCTTTGAAAACTATATCAGTAAAATCTTTCGTGGAAATTATTTGTTCTTTACTGATGTAATATTTCAGATTTTTCGAATTCATTTTCCGGTCTGTCTGTGTGTCTTTGTGTAACTATTCCATAGAGCCAATGTTAAATCCCAATGGGGATTTGCATGTTAATTTCGATTCAAAAGGGGGTCAGTCCCCCACATTTAAAAATTTTTTTTTCCAATTATGAAATTTTGTATTAATTTATAATTCTCTATTGGGTCATTCCCACGTCAGTTCAACCAGGCCATTTCACCCATAATCTCAGATTTTTTTGAAACTTGGCATGTTTATTCTATATATAAAGATAAGTAACAGGACCAAATTTCAATTTTTTATCTCACTTAGTTTTCGAGTTATGGCACTTTAAAGTTTTGATTTTTTCACCTTGCGCGGCTTGGCTAATGCCAAACAAAATGTGACATGGGAGAGAAAATAATTTCTCATTTGCTTATTTGACACCCAATCTTGATGAAATTTTTTGGTAGGTTCTTTAAACAATAAGGAATTAGAAAAAAAAAATATATCATGAATCTAAGTTAATCCTAAAATATAAAAAAAATTCATATTGTTGATTTTTTTTTAGTTATGAAAACGCAAACATGGTTTAGCGCTAAAGCCAATATCTCCAAAAGGAATGAGATATTCAAGAAATTTTTTTTTCTAAATAATCTACATGAAATGGGCTTTAATTTAGTAAAATAAAATGTTTGTGTATTTTGTTCCCTCTATTTCTAAAGTCCATTGCAAGTTTCAATATATAGTTTTACATGTTAAAAAAGGTTTCAAGGGCAAAATGAAAATATACATTTTAAAGAGCATTTAAACAATAATTGATTTATGAATTTTAATAAAAATCATTGAAGGAAATTTTGAGAAAATTGGAAAAAACTGAGAAAGTGCATCAGTAAAGTACTAGTACTTTTTGGCCGATTTTGTTCAAAAGCTTATTTTGAGTATCCGGGAGGGTACCTAACTTAAATATAAAATTTCAACCTCCTAGCTCAATCCTTTCATGCTTTCAAATGGACACTGTGTGTGTGTCTGCTTAAAACTGAACACAGACGAAAACACAATCAATTCAATTGAAAGCATGAAAGGATTGAGCTAGGAGGTTGAAATTTTATATTTAAGTTAGGTACCCTCCGGGACACTCAAAATAAGCTTTTTGAACAAAATCGGCCAAAAAGTACTAGTACTTTACTGATGCACTTTTTCAGTTTTTTTTCCAATTTTCTCAAAAATTTCCTTCAATGATTTTTATTAAAATTCATGAATCAATTATTGTTTAGATGCTCTTTAAAAATGTATATTTTCATTTTGCCCTTGAAATCTTTTTAACATGTAAAACTATATATTGAAACTTGCAATGGACTTTAGAAAATAGAGGGAACAAAATACACAAACATTTTATTTTACTAAATTAAAGCCCATTTCATGTAGATTATTTAGAAAAAAAAATTTCTTTGAATATCTCATTCCCTTTTGGAGATATTGGCTTTAGCGCTAAACCATGTTTGCGTTTTCAAAACTAAAAAAATCAACAATATGAATTTTTTTTTATATTTTAGGATTAACTTAGATTCGTGATATATTTTTTTTCTAATTCCTTATTGTTTAAAGAACATACCAAAAAAATTTCATCAAGATTGGGTGTCAAATAAGCAAATGAGAAATTATTTTCTCTCCCATGTCACATTTTGTTTGGCATTAGCCAAGCCGCGCAAGGTGAAAAAATCAAAACTTTAAAGTGCCATAACTCGAAAACTAAGTGAGATAAAAAATTGAAATTTGGTCCTGTTACTTATCTTTATATATAGAACAAACATGCCAAGTTTCAAAAAAATCTGAGATTATGGGTGAAAATTTTTTATTTTTTTGGTTGATTTGACGTGGAATGACCCTATTGTGTATAAAATTAAAATATGAGATTATATCTTACCAATGGGTAAAAGAAAGTGCGTTAAATCATACCCGATTTTTTTAATTATTTTTTTCTTTTAAGAAAGAAAATGTCTTTTTTCTAACGATTATTTTATTTCTTTATTCACTCATGTGACCTTCGTTTTTTTCTCATTGTAATGGGAATAAAATAGAGCCGCCATTAAATTTCTTTTTACTTTCTAAGGTTTATTCCTTATATCTGTGAGGTGAAATAGAAAAAGAGAACGACATCTGCATAAGGACACCAATGAAGGGTCGTTCCTTTGGGAAACCAAATCTTTTTTTAGTTATTTTACGACATTTTCCCAACAGCAGAGTTTTTTTTTTTTTTTTTTTTAGATGAAAAACATTCATGTCCAGGTGGGATCATCTCTATTCGAATTCGAAGATCCCTCCCCTAGGAATTTTGCATTTGGCTTAAAAATTTGAATTTAATTTAATTCACTCTCAATATATTTAAATAGAAATTCTTAAGGGTGTTCAGGTGCGACGTCTAAACTTCCTTAAAAAAAAACTAGACTATTATAAGGAATTTTTCAATGCGGTTTTTTTTAAATGAATTAAATTCATAAGAGATTATTGGGACATCGAGCTATAATTTTTTTAATTACTTATTAAAAAATTATCGTAATTAATTTTTTTGTTATCAAGCAAATACAAAAAAAACATTCTGTCCCAATAATCTTTAATTTTTTTTAAATTGAAAAATGAATTTATTGTTATTATTAATCCCATATTAATTAAGAAATTTTTAAAATAAGCTTAGATGAAATCAACTGTCAAATTAGTTCAGCATTCTTGCAATAGGTGGCAGGCTAGTCTAACAGCCGATCCCCTAACTAGGGCTGGACGGTAATGGATTTTCATTACCGACCTCGATAATGAAAAAAAACCGGTTTTTCTCGAAAGTCGGTAAAAAATTTTTACCGCCCGCGGAACAGAAATTTGCCGCCGCGGAACCAAAGTTGGCCGCCACGGCACAGAAATTTGTCGCCGCGGAACCAAAGTTTGCCGCCGCGGCACATTTTTTTCCCGCGGAACCAAAATTTTTCCCCGTCCGAAAAATATTTTACCTTTTTTTTTTAAATTGTCGCCGCGGCACATTTTTTTTCCGCGGAACCAAAATTTGAAAAATATTTTACCTTTTTTTTAGAGACGCCAATTTTTTGCCGCCGCGGAACCACAATTTGGTTTGCCGCCGCGGAACATTTTTTTTCTCGCCGAACCAAAATTTTTTTGCCGCCGCGGAACATTTTTTTTTCGGAATTTTTTTTCAAAAATTTGTTACCGTCCGAAAAAATAAGTTTTTACCGACTTTCGAAAAAAAACCGGTTTTTACCGAATTAGAGGTTCGTTACCGCGTTTTCGGTAAAAAATTTTTACCGGTTTTTACCGGTAAACCGGTTTACCGTCCAGCCCTACCCCTAACAGTGTATATCTGGTCTATATTTATATATTTTTATGCTTTTATAAAAGATACATAATATATAATAACATTTCATTTGTTAAAAGATCAATGAAAATCAACCAAATGCATTAAATATTATTAGCTACCATTCTGACATCTCTTGGCTAATTTTTGAATTACTTGATACTTTTTATGGCCCACAACGCCTTTTATCGGGAAAAACATGCTTAACACCTTCGCTCCTATTCGCCTTAATGGAAATAAAAAAATGCTTGTTATTCTTAAAAGAGTAAACCGACTATGTATTTTTAATTGCTTAACAAAAGAATTTAATTTTGTTGTTAAACAATTCTTCCAACTAATCAGCAAATTTTTTTCCGACATTTAGATTACAATGGAATAATCAAAGAGAAGAATAGACTTTTTAAAAGACCAAAATCGACAATTTTTTTTTCTTTCTAAATATATAGTTTACCCGTCGATTGATTTATTTTGTTTTTCTTTAACACAGACCTAAGAGTTCCTATTCTAACCACCGAGAAAAAAATATATTATGGACGGAAACAAATAGTTCAATTTATAACTGATTAGTGTTTATTTAATACCTAGATAGGGCCTATTTAAAAGTTTTTTTTGGCATCTAAGGTCATAGAGACTTCGTTTCAACAAATTTATTTTATTTTACATAGAAAGTGACCTACATATCGATCGTAATTTAATTTAAATTTAATTATAATATTACTTTCAACTAATGGAAAAAACTACTTATCATATTACGCATATTTGTATGTACTATTTTAATAATAACATTGGAAATTTGATTTGATCACGTTCTGCTTTATTTTGTTAAAAAAAAATGAAATATAGAGAGAAATGTCAATATTTTTTTCTTCTTCAAATGGATTCTGATCATATTATCTTTCTATAATAATCAACATCAAAAAACAATCCTATAGAGACAATTGAAAAATATAGAGTATTTAAATGTAGTATTCATGAGGCGGTCTCAAAGAGAGGTTCAGGTCCCTCCCATTAGGGATAAATAAAACTTTATGTAATAAATAATAAACTATAGACCTATATAAAATAACTATGTTCTTTTTCAATCCAAGGAAGAAATTTATTATAATTAATAATCGTTAAAGGGAATTTTGAGAAAATCAAAAAAACTGAAAAAGTACATCAGTAAAGTACTACTACTTTTTTGACATGAATCCAATACTTACTCTCTATATATATTCATATATAGGCAAGAGAAAGTAAGAGAAAGAGTGCGAAGGAATAGAGAATTTAAATTTAATACATTTCTAAAATCATTTTAAAAAAATTTGTAAGGCCTGTTATTAATCATAGAATCAGCACTAGTGCTTCGGTACTGTAAAGTGAACCCAAAAAACAAAGGACTGAGATAGACAAATCTTTCCCTCCCCCTCCCAGTTGAGAAAAAAATTTTTAGTGTTTTTTTAGGGTCCCGAGATCTTTTTTTTTTATTATATATAGTAATAATATTATAGTCTATAGATATCGCAAAAATTTGAATAAAAATTGGGATACAAGTTTTTTTTTTTTAAACATTCACACTTTTTCTCATTCACACTCACACTCACCTCACACACAATTCACACAGTCTTTTCGGCAACTTAGGCCATTCAAGACTTTAAACGATATCCGTTATTGATTATTACACATATTGGGGTCCAGGCATTCTTATTTAAGCCATTTGGTATCCAAATGGCTTAAATAAAATGATCGGACTGCCTGGGAGTCCGAACCCGCGACGTTCGGTATAAAAGGTAGACACGCTACCAACTACTCCAAGCCCCGTGGACTACAAGTTTTGTTAAAATTTTGAAATAATTTGATAATTATTTCCAAACAAGAAAAATGAAATTAATTTAATTTCAAATTTATTTGATATAAAAAGCTATTGTTCAAAAGTGATAGTTTAGAACCCATCGCTAGGTAAGACACAAGATGTGTAATGGTGAGTCATTTTGGCTGCCTAACTAGTAGGCGTCTTTCAGAAATGAGGATATGCAATTGTTTATGGTCACCATGATTGAACTACGAATATGCCAACTTGTACTCATTAAAAATCCTGCACCGCACTCAGCTATTTAAATTTTGAAAAAGCTACTTGCCTATTACTATCTATGGGAGTTTAATAGATATTAATATCTTGCTGTCTTCGGGAGTAGAAAGCGATCTATTAAACTCAAATCTGCGGTCTAGTGCCAGGGCATGCTGACAAATTGACAGTTCTGTGTTTCAATTTCCGGCCGTACCTACTTATTAAATTACTTAGTATTTATGCAAATTAATTTGATATTACGTGTCCATTTGGCAAATATTTCGGCCTTCTCAGAGCAATGCTTAAAATTTTATGATACAAAATTAGTAATATTTGTCTTTGCACCTTTTTAAAAACCATTTGTTAAATAGTTTAATCATCATTTATCACTTTTTAAAAAGAAATTCTTAATTGTTCCGAGATTTTCTAACACTGATTATCAATTAAAGGGACATAATTTACGACTTTATTTAGGTTTGGATTTGTGGGTTTCAGTTTGATTTAGTGAATGCTCGTTTGCATTATTCTATCTAGTTTATCACTCGTTAATCAGGCAAAACAATTAATGACATCTAAAGTCGAGGCTTTGAGTTCGGACTGAGAGCACAAAGCGAGTGCCAGGGCATCTCAACTACTTGGACCAAGTGGAGGGTGATGGCCCTTTTGCTCTCTCTGCCACCCCCCTCCCTCTTTCACAGGAAAACTTAACTCCGCCCTTCAAAACTACCTCGAGGTGATAAATTAAACTCTTTTAAAAGATTACAAAAACATGTTAATGGACCATGAATGATTTTCATGTAAGTGAATTAATTATTTACGAAAAAAGTTAAGAAACTTTAGTTATTTTCAAATTTATCACCTCGATGTTTAATTTAAAGATAGTGGTTGTTATATTTATAAACCATTTTTTTTTCTAATAACCACAAATGAACTTTTTTCTTTCACAAGAGTAAAGATATGAGATTCTAGAAGTATTTTTCATGCTGAATTCAAATATCATTTCAGTTTTGTCCCATCAGGTACAGTTTTAGAGATATAGAGAAAAATAAGTTTTACTAGATAATCTGCTCTTATTTTGCATTTTCAAGATTTTTTTAAGACAGCACTCCTTAGAAATATGCAGATAGTTATAATACAAATAAATTCTATGTTTCAGCCCAATCGGAGGCCATTTAGACGCCCAAAGGATTTAAAATTTAGAAAAATGGAACTTTTTTTTTGCTTTGGATACCCCTAATGCAATTTTTACCATAGCTAAATGCAAAAAACATATTTACGATATTTTATAGTTCTTGTGCTTTCCAAAAATCAATCATTCGTGAAAATCAGTTGATTATTAACGAAATTATTAACAAAATAGTTATCAAAGTTTGGTAAAAAAAAAACACTTGGCTGCCTATCTTTTAGGCGCTTTACTCATAGGAATACACTTATAATTTAGACATATTTTTTTAACTATTTTCGTGTAATAATTTCGTTAAGAATGAATAATTTTTAAAAAGCTAAAGAACTATAGAATATCGTAAATATAAGTTTTTTGTATTTAGGGATGGTAAAAATTCCATTAGAGTTGTCCAAAACTAAAAAAAAAAAAAAAACTGAAAAAATCTGATTTTTCTAACTATTAGCCGTGTGCGGCACACGTCTAAATGACCTCCGATTGGGCCAAAACTTATAATTTATATGTATTAGAACTATCTGAATATTTAGAAGGAAGGCGTGCCTTCAAAAAATCTTGAAAATGCAAAATAAGAGCCCGTTTAGAGTACATGTTCTATTAAAATTTATTTTTCTCTATATCTCTAAAACTGTGCCTGATGGAAAAATTCTAACTACATATCTGAATTCAGTATAAAAAAATGTACTAGATTCACTAATCAGATTTCTTGGGAATAAAAACCTTGTCGACTAGTGTAATTTTTTTTGCCGGCCTTTTTTTTTTTTTTAAATTCCTCACGCCGAAACCATAATGCAAATGCAACGATCTAAGAAGGGAGCAGATAGGTTTGTTCTAATAAATTTCAACTTTCTCTTTTTAGTCCGAAAATTTAAAAGGTTCAACTTAGGAATTACTTGACTAGAATTACAATAAGATTAGAGAGTTTCTTTCTTTTGATGCTACCCTTAATAATTTAACTTTTACAAAACTTTTTTATTTGAATTGTGTACTTTAAAAAAAAAAGAAAAAGATCTTATTAAATTGTTTCATTTAGATTAAAAACAAATTTCCATGAATTCATTATTATTATAACATATACGATCGTATGCTAAAAAAATTTCTTTCAAGTGTATTTAAGAAAGTTTGGAAAAACTTTTGAATTAACTAATCTGTTTTCTTATCTTAAATCTTTTATTATTTTCTAGGGACTTATTTACTTCTTAAAAAGAGAATTTTGATTAATTGGTAATTTTCTGTCTTTGATTATAAATATGATGAAATGTAGAAAAATGATGAAAATTTCAAATTGAAGTAAAACTGGCAGTATTGGTTTTAGAGAGAAAATATCTATTGACTCACTCACACACACTGTCTAAAAGTAATAAATAAATCTCTATCTCAGCCAAAAACATCGGAGATGCAAAAAGGGGCGCCTCGCATTATTTTTGCCCAGCGTCGAGGTGAAATCAAAAAAATGCGCCTCGCTTTTCTGATTTATATAAAGCGAGGGAAATATTTTCACATAAATAAAACCCCTACAGAATTTTATTTGTTTCATATATCCTCGCTTTTATATAAATCAGAAAAGCGAGGCGCATTTTTTTGATTTCACCTCGACGCTGGGCAAAAATAATGCGAGGCGCCCCTTTTGCATCTCCGATGTTTTTGGCTGAGATTTCACTTCTTTTTGTGAAATATTGCATTTAAATATTATTTAATAATTTTTGTTTATTAAATATTAAGTTATCCCATGAATAGATATTTTAATATGCATTCCAAACAGTAAAAAATAAATACATCATTTGGTATTAATTCAAAACGATAAACATAGGATTTCACCAAATTTTATAAAATTTTAGGTTTTTTATTTTTGTTATGTTAGTAGGATGTAAATACATCGTTTGGTATCTATTCAAAACGATAAACATAGGATTTCCCTAAATTTTATAAAATTTTAGGTTTTTTATTTTTGTTATGTTGGTAGAATGTAAATACATCGTTTGGTATCCATTCAAAACGATAAACATAGGATTTCACCAAATTTTATAAAATTTTAGGTTTTTTATTTTTGTTATGTTGGTAGAATGTAAATACATCATTTGGTATTAATACAAAACGATAAACATAGGATTTCACCAAATTTTATAAAATTTTAGGTTTTTTATTTTTGTTATGTTGGTAGAATGTAAATACATCGTTTGGTATTAATTCAAAACGATAAACTTAGGATTTCACCAAATTTTATAAAATTTTAGGATTTTTATTTTTGTTATGTTGGTAGAATGTAAATACATCGTTTGGTATTAATTCAAAACGATAAACAGGATTTCACCAAATTTTATAAAATTTTAGGATTTTTATTTTTGTTATGTTGGTAGCACTTCTTATCACGTTAATCTATTGTATTTCTATCTGAAGGGATCTATCCTAAAAATTTTTATTCCATTAGGGATGAAAATTACTAATATTAATCAGGGGCGTATATAGAAATTTTTTTCGGGGGGGGCCCGAACTCAAAAATTTTTCTGAGGAAAATTTTTTTTTAAGAAACTATACTTTTTTTCACACGAAATTTTTTGAGGAACATTTTTTCTATTGCGGAACCAAAGTAGTTCATCCTGGGGGAAAAATTTGTTGCGCTTATGTCTGTATATCCCTATATATGTATATGTGTTTGGGAAATTTCGGGGGGCCCGGGCCCCCTCGCCCCCCCTTAAATACGCCCCTGATATTAATAGATATGTTCATAGATGACGTCATCAGTGAGCAAAATAGTTAGAATTGTCTTTTGGCCATGTTAAAGATAGGACAAATTTGAAATTTTGAATACCTCTCAAAAAGTCACTTTTGATCCAAAATGAAATTTTATATCAAAGGTATCGGGTTTTTGATAGTATCTATTTGTATTTTAAATTTCATCCAAATCGGTCCAGCAGGGAAACCTGTAGCTTTGTCTAAAAATTTGAAAATTGAAGAAAAGAATGAAAAAAAGAAAAAAAAAAAAGGAAAAATAAGAGACTAACTTTTGACCTTCCGAAATTGGCAAAATCTCAACTTTGAGCCTCTGCCATTCTGTTTAGCACTGGAATTTTTTTTGAATTCGTGCTCAAAATAATCCTTATTTATTCTAGTTTAATATAAAAAAAATTTGGCTCCGATATCTTAAAACCTTTTTGAGATATTCGCCCAGAAAGAGAAAAGTTTCTCAAAAAAATTTTTTCACGTCCCTATCTTTTATTAAGGATTTAAAATCATTCTTGATAATATAGTCTAGGGACGACTCGTCCATCTAAATGCAATGGGCCATTGGCATCTATTGGAATATCAACTAAATGGTAGTATTAAGAGTTTCTTTGCTTTCTTTTGCTTTTCACATGCTCGGCGACGAGTCGCTCCCGCGACTCTTGATATAATAAGATTTTAAGGAATCTCTAAGGACCTGTTGATTCACTCCTTTGTTTACATCTTTATTTTTTTACTTTTCTTTTCTATATTGACTACAACTATTGAATTTTCTTTTTTAGTACACCACAACTTTTTATTTCTAATCATTCTATATTTATCAATTTTTCCATTTCCTTATAGTTTTTTTTAAAAATGTTCCCTACCACGATTTTTTCCATTTGTTTACCTTTTGAAATTTTATTTATCCCCCTGTCATTACCGTTGCTAAGGTCTTCTCTTTATAGTCTTTTTGATTGTTTTTTTCATCTTTTCTGACTTAACTTTTCTAAATTTTTGTTCTTGGGCACTCTATTTAATTATTTTTTAAATTTTTTAATTCATTTTTAAACATTTTATTCCCTTTTTTAAAAAAAAGTGACAATTTCAAGTTTGAATATATAATGTTTACATTCTATCAAAGTCAAAACAAAAAGTGGTCATTTTTTTTGTTAAATATGGAGAAATAACCTCTTTTAACCTCGCATTTCTTTGACAGATGACAGCTTTGACTTTTTGGCGCCGGACGAGTTGCGTCATCACCATCAACATATTCTTTGATGAAATATTATAATTACTCTTTGTGATTCAATGTTTATTCTTTTTATTTTTAAACATTTTTTCCATATATTAAATATTAAATTTATATTTATATTTTTTTTGCGGATTTTTTGTTTTTTCATTGATTTCTCTTTGACAATGGAAATAAAGGAACAGCGAGGGTTCGCCGCAGGCGAACCGAGCGTAAGACTTTTTTGCGGATTTTTTGATTTTTCATTGTTTTCTCTTTGGCAATGGAACTAAACGAACAGCGAGGGTTCGCCGCAGGCGAACCGGAGCGTTAGACTTTTTTTGTGAATTTTTTGATTTTTCATTGTTTTCTCTTTGGCAATGGAACTAAACGAACAGCGAGGGTTCGCCGCAGGCGAACCGGAGCGTTAGACTTTTTTTGTGAATTTTTTGATTTTTCATTGTTTTCTCTTTGACAATGGAACTAAACGAACAGCGAGGGTTCGCCGCAGGCGACCCGGAGCGTTAGACTTTTTTTTGTGAATTTTTTGATTTTTCATTGTTTTCTCTTGACAATGGAACTAAACGAACAGCGAGGGTTCGCCGCAGGCGAACCGGAGCGTTAGACTTTTTTTTGTGAATTTTTTGATTTTTCATTGTTTTCTCTTTGACAATGGAACTAAACGAACAGCGAGGGTTCGCCGCAGGCGAACTGAGCGTAAAAGTTTTTGTGAATCTTTAAGTCACAAAAGAAGACGTTAAGTCATAAAAGAAGACGTTAAGTCACAAAGAAGACGTTAAGTCACAAAAGAAGACGTTAAGTCATAAAAAAACACGGGGGGTCTGGGGGCCATGCCCCCCAGTTAAGTCTGGGGCAAAGCCCC
>JAKCPI010022250.1:0-12003 GCA_023213315.1 Euborellia annulipes | reverse complement strand
TGCTTCAAACAATTTTGAGGGCAAAACAATATACATTTTAAAAGAGTATCTAAAAAATAATTGATTTTAGAATTTTAATCAAAATCGTTAAAGCGAATTTTGAGAAAATCAAAGAAAAAAAGAAACTGAAAAAGTACATCAGTAAAAGAGTACTAGTACTCTTTGGCCGATTTTGATTAAAGCTTATTTTCCCCTAGGGGAGTGCTTAAATTAAATATAAAATTTCAGCCTCCTAGCTCAGATTCCTTCATACTTTAAATTGAACCCAGGCACACAGACAGACCATTTCGTAAAACCCACTTTTTTTGGATTCAGGGGACCTTAAAACGTGTATATCCATCAAAATCCTCGACATCGAATTTTTGACATGAATCCAATACTTTCTTTCTCTCACTATACTTATATGTATATTAACATATACTTATAGGTAGAAAGTAAAAAGTTCATTTAAACCCACCCTACTTTCTCTCAATGAGAGAGAAAAAGTATTGGAATCTTGTCGAAAATTGGATGTCGTTGGACTTATTGACGTCTTTGAGGTCCCCTGATTCAAAAAAAGTGGGTCCTGCCAAATGGTCTGTCTGTGTGTGTTTAAAATAAAAAAATAAAAAAGAAATGACCTACGAGTTCGAAATTCGAAACTCCCTGACACGCGAAAATAAAATCGACCAAAGAGTACTAGAGCTGATGAACTTTCTCCATCGTTTTTTTTTTTATTTTCTCTAATTTCACTCCACAGTAAGAAAATATAAATCTTTTTCTATGTTTATAAATTACATCTTGAATTGCTATCTGTTGGATTGCTTCACGCTTTTTTATGAGCCCCGCAACATTAGTTGATTTTTTTTTTAACTCTTTTGGCATCTGAGGCCATTTAGACCCCGTCGCTATTTATTTAAATTGATTGAAATGAATGCGAACACGCGATCTTTTGTTAAAAGTGGGCAAGCATCGAAGGAGTATTTATCCCTAAGTGGTGTTGCTGAAGTTGGTTTATTTGAGAAAGAAAAATGCTAAATTTTCAGTAATTTTTTATTAGTTTCCAAGGCAATATTTCCAAATATTTCGGAGACCTATCGGCACTTGGATTTCGCCTCATTCGCCACGTATGCCCCTTACAATTAAAACACTTGGAAGCGACCATGTTATTCTTCTAGCAATTATTAATCATTAAACTAATAAAAAATTGCTGAAAATTTAGCGTTTTTCTTTCTCAAATATATAATATATTTTATTCAATGGGAAATTCTTTATGAAAATTTTTAAAATGTATATAAATTCCGATTTTACCACGACCCCCGTGGGCCCTTTTGAACATTTCGGGGGGGGGGGGGGGGGACTCTAAAACTTGTGTAATAAAATATTGGTAATATTATAATATTATTAGCTGATTGAGCCCCGAGATTTCTAAGGACCTCCATCCGGCACTAACTGGTGACAAAACTAAATATACCCAGTATGAGGAGACAAAAAATATGGCGTGTCGAGTGCAGAACAGCCAAAATAAAGAATAGATAAATATGAATGAATTTTATAAATTAGGTGTTGCCATTTAGCAGCAAATAGTTGCAAAATTTGTCTAAAATTGTTGAACTTTAACCTAAAAAAAAAAATCTTCATTCTAGGCACTTAAGAAGTGAAAATTCTAAGCAAAATTCATATTCACGATAGGAAAAAGGTTTAGCAATTGTTGAGTCTAAATCTTCCCTTGTTCCTGAGTGACGTCATTGGGAAAGGAAATCCGAATTTTCTGGCTGAGTGAGGAGTGCAGGGTAAAAAAAATATCCATTTCTGAGAGAATGTATTTAAATAAGAAGGGGTTATAAAATTCCTGTGAATACGTTATAACCTCGTTGCAATTATAATAATTTTTGAACACGATCCAAATTTAACAAGGTCATCTGCTTATCATTGATAAGGTGCACGACGCGATGTATTTAGTTTAAGAAGATATAATATAATTAGTGATAAAAAATGTTTCTATCATTTATTTATGATTTATTTGAATTAAAAAGAAAACATTAGTTATAAAGAATTAAAGTATTTAGATAAAATTTATAAATTTTATTCAGACATATCTAATATCTATCAAAAAGTTATTTGTCTTATGATTTATGCAGTTTATATAAATAAATAAATTAATAAATGGCACGGGTCAGGTTTTCCAACCTGACATGAGAGGAAGAAATTTGTTTTTTTAGTCCTTATACTGAGGGAGAAATATTGATATTATCATGATTTTGAGAATTTTGAGAATCTCGAAAAAAACTGAAAAAAGTGCATCAGTAAAGTACTAGTACTCTTTGGTCGATTTTGTTCAAAAGCTTAGTGTCACGTCCCATGGGGTGCCTAACTTAAATATAAAATTTCAACCTCCTAGCTCTTAAAACTTTATTCAATTCTAGCTCTTTCCGTTCTTGAGATATTTTGTTCACAGACACAGACAGACAGGGGCGTATATAAGGAGGGGCGAGGGGCCCCCCCCGAAATTTCCTAAATGCATATACATATATAGGAATATAGAGCGAATAATGGTTCTCGCCCCCCCCCCCCGATGTTTGCGCGGCCCCGTGGCAAAAATTTTGCGTCCCTAAAAAAAAGGTAAAATATTTAAATATTTTTTCGGGCGGGAAAAAGTTTGGTTCCGCGGAAGAGAAAATGTTCCGCGGGCGGCAAACGGGAAAAATTTTTGGTTCCGCGGGCGGCAAAAATTTTGCGTCTCTAAAAAAAAAGAAAAAAAGGTAAAATATTTTTCGGACGGGAAAAAAATTTGGTTCCGCGAAAAAAAATTTTTTTTGAGATCAGGCCCCCCCGAAAAAAATTTCTATATACGCCCCTGCAGACAGACCATGTCGCGAAAACCAGGGGGAGCACAGCACACAATTTTTTACTTTCCTTTACCTCTATATATATGTTAATATATAGAGAAAGTATTGGATTCATGTCAAAAATTCGAAGTCGAGATTTTGATAGATCTTCACGTTTTGAGGTCCCCTGAATCCAAAAAAGTGGTTTTCGCGACATGGTCTGTCTGTCTGTCTGTCTGTCTGTGTGTGTTCAATTTTAAGCATGAAGGAATTGAGCTAGGAGGTTGAAATTTTATATTTAAGTTAGGCAGCCCCCGGGACCGGAAAAATAAGCTTTTAATCAAAATCGGCCAAAGGGTACTAGTACTTTACTGATGTACTTTTTCAGTTTTTTTCGATTTTTTCCAAATTTGTTCCAGCGATTTTGATTAAAATTCAAAAATCAATTATTTTTTAGATGCTCTTTCAAATTTATATTCTCGTTTTGCCTTCAAAATTGTTTGAAGCACACTTTACTCTTGTGCTTCATACGAAGGATAGGAGAAATGGTTGCCATGGTAACAAAATATAAATATTTTCCCATATTTATAAAATTTACATCTTGAATTCTAATATATCGGCGGAAACTAAATATATGTCGACACGAAAAATCTGGTGTGCCAAGCACAGAACACAACTTTCGATTACCGAAGGTAAGAGACTTTTTATTCACACTTTTTTCTCACTCACCTCACGCACACATTCACACTGTCTTTTTCGGCAACTCAGGCCATATAAGACATTTACGATAACCGTTATTAATACTAATATACATATATTGGGTCCAGCATTCTTATTTAAGCCATTTGGTATCCAAATGGCTTAAATAAAATCATCGGATTGCTCTGGGTCCGAACCCCGACGTTTGGTATACGAGATTAGCACCTAACCTCTCACCAAGCCCCGAGGCAGGCCAGTTTTATTTTAATTGATTAAGTTATTTACAAAAATAGAAGAAAAAGTCAAATAGTACAAAATTTGACAAAGAAAATTACTCTTATCTAACTGAATTTTCTCTTTTTTTTAAATTTTGATCGCATCGTAATTTTTTCATTGTCGAAAATTTTGTATTTTGTATTTTTTTTGCCAGGCAAACGCGTATTTCAAAAAAAAAAATCGCCCCCTCCCCCTGGGTTCACAAATGTGCTAATTTTCAACCTTTCAGGCCAAGCCTTTTTTTAGACTATATTAGCCCTGACGGAGATCCCTAAAATCAATTTTTTTAGAAAATTCTTCGCCAACCTTTACATACGTCCCTGGATAGAAATAGACTATAATAAAAATTAAAATAGTCATTCTTCCATTTCATTCTTTTGCAAATAAAAATCGAATCAAATTTACAATTCAATGGATCATATGCATTGATTACTTGTCAGAAGCTCTCTTCCAGACCCAAGCGAGATAAATTTATTTCAATTAAATTGGCGATCAACCGATTGAATACAAAAAAAAAAAAATGGATCATATATAGATAGCGTCCCATTTAATTTGATTTCCACGAGTGTAGGCCTATTAGCCTATAATAATTTTGCTAGTCTTTTCTAATAAAATAAAAAATAAAATAATGAATTCTCTAAATTGAATAATTCACAATAAGATAAAAAATTCAAATGAAGAAATAATTATAAAAAAACATCTGGTGTGATGGTCGCACAGCACATAAATTTCTCTTACCTTTGGTAATTGAAAGTTGTGTTCTATGCTCGTCACACCAGATTTTTTGTGTCAACAAATATATTTATTTCCGCAGATATATTTCCATCCTTTTTTTGCTATTAGCCGAGAAATTAAAGTAAGCAATTTTAATTATTTATTAAACAAAACATAAAAGGTATAGATGTACCAAAGCAAAGCGTATCTGAATTCGAATTGAAGAAAAAACTTTTAGTAACAGAAGGTTTGCCCTGAGATTTGACATGGAGCGTCACGGAAAAATTATGATATATTTAGGGCACTGGAAACCGGGAAAGTTTGGGAATTCCTGCTCTAATTCGTTGCCGCCCGGCAATTTTCGGTATTTTTTTAAAATAATGAACAAATAAATAAATAACTTAAAGAAAGATAACATTTAATTATTTAATTAAAATAATTGAAAAAATTAGAATTTTCTTTTTCATCATTGAAGGTCATACAGACAGGCCTATAGTAATTTATTTAATGACAATATTATTCATAATTTTATTTCATTAATTATGAATAAATTTTTTTAATATATCCTTCGTGTGAGTCATTAGGTCTGTTTTCAAATAATTCACTATTACGACATTTCTACTTTATAATAGATAGGCTACCTTTTTTTTTTTGTTATTATCCAAATAAAAACTTTTCCCCATTTGGTATGAATAGATAATAAATTAAGAAAATATGAATCATTTAAATAACAATAGTTTAGATTAGAAAATGTTATACAGGGACATAAAATAACAAGGTGAAGGATATTTGCATTTGCCGCCTCGATGCCAACACTAATACGCAGACTGGCCTTAAAAAATAATCCATGATTGGATTGAAAAGCTTAATCAAATATAATAAAGCCTATTTTGTATACTGGCATTTATATAATGCATCCGACAACGACTTGTAAGAAAATTTTCACTTTCTTTAAAAAAGAAATAATAAGCAGCGACGATATTCTATATATTAACATATATTTGACCATCAGCGTCAGATCGGCCTAACCCCGAAATTCATATTCATAGAAAAATGATCTTTAAAATTAAGTTCCATTTTTGTCACCCTGGAATCGTTATTTTTTCGTTTCTTTGTGGTTATATTTTAGGGAATTTTGATTATTTTAAGAAGCATTTAACTTACCCGCGGGCTTGGTGTAGGGGTTAGCGTGCTAACCTCGTATACCAAACGTCGCGGGTTCGGACCCCAGGCAGTCCGATGATTTTATTTGGATACCAAATGGCTTAAATAAGAATGCCTGGACCCCCAATATGTATATTAATCAATAACGGATATCGTCAAAGTCTTATATGGCCTGAGTTGCCGAAAAGACAGTGTGAATGTGTGTGTGTAGTGTGAGTGAGAAAAAAGTGTGAGTGTTAAAAAAAAGAGGCGAAAAATATCAAAATATTAAAGAGTAGGAACAGAAAAATATCGGAAAAATAATCCGAGAGAAAGAAAAGATGTCTCGTGTTGACCGAGTAGAAAAACGCTAAAGATGTCAATATTACCGAAATATACATGAAATAAAAAATTAACAAAAAATTTCTCAAAAAATGGTAATAAAAAACAAAAATTATTTTCGAATAAACCCCCTATGGTTAAGTGGTTGTAAATAATGATGAAAATATCGATGAGCATTATTAACATGGGTTCGGATCTCAGAAAATTCAAATGTATATTTATTTAAATGGATAATAGATGAAATAAATACGTAAATAACATGGTACACATCAAGGGCGGTCCCAGAGGGGGGGGTCAAGGGGGTCGTGACCCCCCAAAAATCTTTCTTTTATTTAACACACACTTTTTTCCCACTCACTCTCCCATTCACACAATCTTTTCGACAACTTAGGCCATTTTAAGACTTAAACGATACTCATATTTGATTAATATATATTTATTGGGGTCCAGGCCCATTTATTTATACTATAAAAAAAAAAAAAAACAGTGACCCCCCCCAAAATGTAAGGCTAGGACCGCCCTTGGTACACACATATATATATATATCGTAATTCATATAAACAAGTTGCGTTTAAAGTTGATATGGCCAAAGATGCCAAAGAGAAGAGTAAAAAAAGAAAGAGAATAATAAGTGAAAAAATAAATTTAAATTGTTTGGTGATCTATGAAAGCCGAAATCCCAAAATGGCGTTTAGCCAAAACGAATTTTCCCAAATATTTATCTACTTTTAAACATTTGAAATAAAAAAATCTGGTGTGAATGTAAACGGAAAGTTCTGTGCTTGTTACGCCAGATTTTTTGTGTCGACATATATTTAGTTTTCGCCGATATATTAGAATTCAAGATGTAAAATTTATAAGTATGGGAAAATATTTATATTTTGTTACCATGGCAACCATTTCTCCTATCTTTCCTATGAAGTACAAGAGTAAAGTGGTCTTCAGAAGATTTCAATGGCAAAATGAGAATATACATTTAAAAGAGCTTCTAAAAAATGATTGATTTTTAAATTTTAATCAAAATCGCTGGAACAAATTTGGAAAAAATCGAAAAAAACTGAAAAAATCTGATGTGACTGGCGCACAGCACACAACTTTCTCTTACCTTCGGTAATCGAAAGTTGTGTACTGTGCTTGTCACACCAGATTTTTTGTGTCGACATATATTTAGTTCCCGACAGTACGGAACATATGAATTCAAGATGTAAAATTTCTAACAAAGTAAGAATGAAAAATAAGAAGAAGTAAGTAAATATGAGAAAATATTTATATTTTGTTACCATGGCAACCATTTCTCCTATCTTCCCTATGAAATACAGGAGTAAAGTGGTCTTCAGAAGATTTCAATTGCAAAATGAGAATATACATTTTAAAGAGCATCTAAAAAATAATCGATTTTTGAATTAAAAAAAAAAATCGTTGGAGCAAATTTTGAGAAAATCGAAAAAAACTGAAAAAGTACATCAGTAAAGTACTAGTACTCTTTGGCCGATTTTGATTAAAAGCTAATTTTTCTGTCCCGGGGGTGTTTAACTTAAATATAAAATTTCAACCTCGTAGCTCAATTCCTTCATGCTTAAAATTGAACACACACACACACACACACACACACACACAGACAGACAGACAGACAGACCATGTCGCGAAAACCACTTTTTTAGATTCAGGGGACCTCAAAACGTGAAGATCCATCAAAATCTCGACATCGAATTTTTGACATGAATCCAACACTTTCTCTCTATATATATTAACATATATAAAGGTAAGAGAAAGTAAACAAAACAATACTAGTAACTTAATATTTTATCTCGAAAAGATAATAGGCTTAAAACAAATTTTTAAGTGAAATATGCATATCAAAGTAATTATTTTTTTCCACTTCATTTATAAGATAATGAATTTCTTTTTTTTTTTTAATAAAAAACATTCACACTTTTTTCTCATTCACACTCACACGCACATAGGACTGAAGATGGACAAATAAAATTTTGTCCAAAACATCACATTCGACATTTGGCAACCAAAGATGTGTAGTGATGGAGATTTTTACTTTCTCGAAGTAGAAGTTAAAGTTTTGCTGGGACAGATCGTTGAGGTAATGGGTATGGAGAAAATATACACCAGCGAGTTGCTTTCCACAATTCAAATAATTTATTCTGCAAATATTTCGGAAATATTTCGGAATGCCTACGCAATCCATCTTCAGTGCATTAAATTACACATATGTGGAGCGTGTGTTAATGATGTGTAGGCATTCCGAAATATTTGCAGAATAAATTATTTTAATTGTGGAAAGCAACTCGCTGGTGTATATTTTCCCCATACCCATTACCTCAACGATTTTTACTTTCGTTTGCCCTATATATGAAATATATATAGAGAGAAAGTATTGGCGATGAAATTCGATGTCGAGATTTTGATGGATATACATGTTTTGATGTCCCCTGAGTCCAAAAAAAGTGGGCCCCGCAAATTGTCTATGTGTGTGGACATTTTTAAGCGTGAAGGAAATGAGCTACGAGGTTGAAATTTTATATTTAGGTTAGGCACCCCCGGAAGTCGTGAAAATAAGCTTTTAAACAAAATCGGCTAAAAAGTACTAGTACTTTTACTTTACTGATGTACTTTTTCAGTTTTTTTCGATTTTCTCAAAATTTTGAAGTATACTTTACTGATGTAATTCAGTTTTTTCAAAATCACTTTCCGGCTCTTCCTTCCATAGAGGGGATTTGCATGTTAATTTCGATTCAAAAGCGGGGTCCCCTTTACAACTTTTTACATATTTAAAAAAAAAATTTTCCAATTCTTATAAAATTTTGTATTTATTTAGGATTCTCTATTGTGTATAAAATATCTAAATTAGAGTTTAGAATTATAGAAGTTCATTTCAAGCAGTCAACATTTAAAATACACAGAGCCTATGGAAATTTTGAATAAATTTTTATTTTTTACACTGGTAAAGTTAACTAAGGTGCTATGAGAAACTAAATATATCTCGACACAAATAATCTGGTGTGACTGTGCTGGTACCGAAGGGTAAGAGAAAGTTGTGTGCTCTGCGACATTCACACCAGATTTTTTTGTATCGAGATGTTATTAGACTCCGATATCCAGGGGCGGCCTGAGAGCGAAATGCTCTGTGTGCAAGGATGAACTTTGGCGCTCCTTACAAAGAGAGTTGTTAAGTAAAACATAGGTCTATTCTCTAAAAACAGATGTTAAATTTAAAATAAACAAATAGGTGTTAAAAAGTAATGTAAAAACAATCAGCGTTTGAAAATGCTATTCAAAATCATTTCCTTGTTTAAAATTTCTATTCTGTAAACAAAAACTTTAAAGCCTAAGCGTTAATATTTAATCAATAGTGTTAAAAATTAATCCCAGAGGGTGCATATAATATTTTAACTTCGTATTTAAAATAAACATGGCGTCCTTAACCTAAAAAGTAAGGTTATGGTTTTATAGCTTTGAAATAAAAGCAACATGTTAATGTCGCTGTTAAAACTTTGTTTAGAGAATAGCATTTTTTAACGCTGTTTGTTTTTTACATTACTTTTTAAACACCCATTTGTTGATTTTAAATTTTCTTTTCACTTTCCTATGAAGTTAAATAGTAAAGAAAACTTTAAACAATTTTTGAGGGAAATATGAAAATATATATTTTAAAGAGCATCTAAAAAATAATTGATTTATAGATTTAGGCTTGCTGCCGCCTTAGGCCCCGTTCGATGCCCTCCTTTTTTTCGGGGGGGGGGGGGGGTGGAACTCTGCCTAGATGTGAAAAGTCAACTAGCTTATCCGAGAGATAGCTATAATACATAATTATACTTATATTATATATATAATATATATAGAAGTGAAGTATTTGGTCTTAAAGATAAAGGTGGATTGATTAGCTCTAGCTCTAATTAAGAAGAGCCGAGAAGTGTCGCAACTTCGTTGTCTCTTTTTTTTTTAAATATATTTATAAATTTAGATAATATTCTGTCTTGATGATGATGAGCTCTTGATTAGGCAAGCTAATCTCTCTCTGCTGTTTGCTTTTCATTTCCCAGTTCGGATATTGAATCGATTTTTGAGATAAAACAAGAGAGAAGGAAGCAAAGATAAAATTTCATTCACCTATATTTATTATTTTATTATTATAATCAAAAATTTAATAAAATATCCTTTCATTTTTTATTTTTCTTCGACGATCTGTTATTTTCTGAGTCACGGAAGGGTTGAAAAAACTTATAAAATTTTTCTATTTTTAATATTTTAGTAAACAACGCAACACGGCGTCTGTTATCTCGTGTGAAAAAAGAATTTTGTTTGCTCTTGTTAATAGCCTATACAACATTAATGAGACTATCTATAGCTATAGATTTTTATCTATAGTAATTATGTAGAAAAAAATATAATTTTTTTCCTTTGAGGTGGGAGATTTGGTTTTAAATTAGAACGTTTTTATTTTAAAAATTTTCAAGTTTAGGAGGAGGCAAGGGGAGGAGGGTCTTATTATTAAATATGGTAAAATGAATATTTACAGCTAATATATATATATATTTTTATATATTCAGTCCACGCCTAACGTTTCCGGGGTTTTTTCAACCCTTCCGTGACTCAGAAAATATCAGATTGTTTTCAGAAACCTAGAACCGAAAGGTTAGCCATTTGGCCAGACAGACAATGTTGCCAAAACCACTTTTTTGGATTCAGGGGACCTCAAAACGTGTATATTCATCAAAATCTCGACATCGAATTTTTGGCATGCATCTAATATTTTTTCTCTCTATATATTAACATAGGGGTAAGAAAAAGTAAAAAAAAGAATATTTCAAAATATGAAGCGCCTATATTCGGATTTAAAATTTCAGCTTTTTATTTCCTCATAATTCCCTTTAATGATTTTGATTAAAAATCAATAATTTTTGGTATCCGGAAAAAAAAATCTGGTGTGATAAGCACAGAGCACAACTTTCCATTACCGAAGGTAAGAGAAAGTTGTGTGCTGTGCGCATCACACTAGATTTTTTGTGTCGACAAATATTTAGTGATAATACCCTAGTATACATTTGAAAGAGCATCTAAAAAATAATTGATTTTTGAGTTTTAATCAAAATCGTTAGAGCGAATTTTGAGAAAATGGAAAAAAACTGAACAAGTACATCAGTAAAGTAATAGCACTCTTTGGTCGATTTTGTTCAAAAGCTTATTTAAACGAGTTCGAGAGGTGCCTAACTTAAGTATAAAATTTCAACTTTCTAGCTCTATTCGTTCTTGAGATATTTTGTTCACATACACCCACAGACAGACCATGTCGCGAAAACCACTTTTTTTTGATTCAGGGGACCTCAAAACGTGTATATCCATCAAAATCTCGACAAAAATAAATCCCTTCTTTATTGGAGCTCTATTGTTCAACAAATATTTTCATTGAACCATAATTATTATAAATATAGTAGTTTTCAAGATCTATTCATTTGAACAAGAGGTTAATTAACAATTTCTATGCTTATTTCTTAATGGGACAAACGTCCACTACCCCAGCCCCTAAGAAGCCGGGTACAAAAGGAAAAATCTGGTGTGAACAGTCGCACAGCAAACAACTTTCTGACAGACAGACAGATGGACATAACCGGATTATACAGGCCCTATATAGATAGACTTATAGATAAACCAAATATAACAAATAACCAAATATGCTAGGAGTCGGGGTTCGAATCCAGTCTTGTGCAACAAAAATGGCTACCAGTTATTTGAAATTAATAGCAACGGGGTCTCAATTAAATTGTCTTAGATGACGGAAAATATCTTTATATGTGTGTGGTGAGATACTACACCACATAACTGTGATGTTCACTCAGTTCCACCAGATTTTTTGTTTGTTTTTTTCAATTATTATTATTATTATTATTATTTTTTGGTAAATTTGTTTTTCTTTTTTCACGTATAGACATGGCTGTATTTCTAAATAAGCTCAAAAGGCTGCAGCCTAGAGCGGCAACAAATTTAAGGGCGGCAGATTGGCAATATTCAA
>JAKCPI010022249.1:0-16033 GCA_023213315.1 Euborellia annulipes | reverse complement strand
AGAAAGTAAAAAACTCCAAATGATGTTGAAATATCAATTGGTTGATGCTTGGCCATAATTTTGCTACTTTTTATCGAACCTTCCCTCACCCTCTCGTTTCCTCTACCATCTGTCTGTCGTCAATCCATCAAAAAAGCCACACCAGCACATCTCTCTCTCTCTCTCTCTATTAAAAGAATATCCATGATTGAAAAAAAAACATTTAATTTAATCCTGCCTAAAAAAGAAATAATTTGATATTTTACAAACGAAAAAAGAACTACATTAATGTTGATAAGCCATATATCAAATGATATTCATATGTTAAAAAAAAATAATAATAAATAAAAACATATTGAAATATGTTAATATCAAAATATCGCTCTTTTTATTTTAGTTCAACAAAAACATACAATTCTAATTAAAAATAGGAATAGAATATTAATAATAAATATAAATAAAGTGACCAGATATTTTTGCGCTATATTCAAATAAATAAATAAATTGGATGAATAAAAAGGAGAAAAAAAAGCAAAAGATCTCATATTATTTTTTGATCTTTTCAGTTTTAAATAAATTTCCCAAAGAAAAAATTAAATCTAGTTTGTGTCACTTAAAATATATTCTATAGATAGTAAATTAACCGGGCTGCCCGTCTTCGGCGGTTTTCGGGCCTACTCGGGGGGGATTTCCGAGATTAGCCGAGGGGATAAAGCAGTTAAGCTTATAATCCTAAATTAAAGACAACTCAAGTTCAAATCCACCTCATGGCAAAAAAATTATTCAACTTTATTTGAAATGCCTCCTCCTGAGGAAGGAAACGGGAACCCATCTCAGTATTTTTCCAATGAAAGTTACTCATCAGAGTGACAGAGTGCAGTTCTGACACTAAAAAACCGAATAGAGAGATATAAGTACAGAAAAGCCGATCTGTTATTAAATCTTTAACCCTTTAACTTTACAAAGGCCATAATAAAGGAAAAAATCTGGTGTGACTGTCGCACAGCACAAAACTTTCTCTTACCTTACCCGGTAATCGAAAGTTTTGTCACACCATATTTTTCGTGTCGACATATATTTAGTTTCCGCCGATATAGGGGGATAGAATTCAAGATGTAAAATTTATTAGTATGAGAAAATATTTATATTTTGTTACCATGACAACCATTTCTCCTATCTTTCCTATGAAGAACAAGAGTAAAGTGGTCTTCTGAAGATTTCAACGGCAAAATGAGAATATACATTTTAAAGAGCATCTAAAAAATAATTGATTTTTGAATTTTAATCAAAATCGTTGGAGCGAATTTTGAGAAAATCAAAAAAACCTGAAAAAGTACATTAGTAAAGTACTAGTACTCTTTGACCGATTTTGATTAAAAGCTTATTTTCACGCCCTAGGTGGGTGCCTAAATTAAATATAAAATTTCAACCTCCTAGCTCAATTCCTTCATGCTTTAAATTGAACTCATACACACACACACCCACACAGACAGACCATGTCGCGAAAACCACTTTTTTGGATTCAGGGGACCTCAAAACGTGTATATCCATCAAAATCTAGAAATCGAATTTTAGACATGAATCCAATACTTTCTCTCTATATATATTAACATAAATAGAGGTAAGAGAAAGTAAAAACCATTTTAATCACTTCACTAGAATATGGTGAAAAACGTAAATGGTAGCCGGAATTTAGGCCTTTTCCTCTAATACATGTAATTATATTCATTATGAGTTCCCCAAACAAAAAAACCCTGACTACGTCATTAAAATTCAAAATAGCGAAATGGGAATTGAATTAAAATCCATTTCAAAGGGCATAACAAATGATGGTTGCGTTTTAAACAATATCAGATTTTAAAACAACAATCCTCGTTGATTAGAACAGCATTATGTTAATTACTCTACTGTTTTTTGTTTAATGTAAATATTAAAATTTTTATATTTGTCCATAAAAAAAGGCAAAAAATTTTATATTTTGGATATTACGACCATAAAATTGAAATAGATTTTTGAGCTTGCTAAATGGATATGATAATAAATTTGAATCAATCAAACCGGATGAATAAGATTAAATTAAAAATTTTTTTTCTTGTTGAATGCATTTATATTTGACTAATGGAGTTGATTTGGGATGGGAGTTTTCCAGGAATGCATCCAACTCTCCAAATTACCTCCAATGAATGAATGAATGAATGAATAAACGAGTGAAATTTACAAATTGGCACACACACACACACAATCAAGAGTTAAATATTCACAAGAGTTCCAAATTGATTTCAAATCAAATCACAACTTGCATTCATTTTTGATGTTAAAATTTGGCAATTTTTTTCTTTTGTTTGTTGTCTGATGCTGCAAAAATCTGCTGGGAATGATACATTAGGACAGATCTATTGTCAGCAGCACTCTGGTAAATTTTTAAAACAAATATCCATACAATTTCCTAAATAAATTTATTCTTTTACATTGACTGAAGCACTCGCCTGTTATACAAAAATATACAGTACTGTACATGTGCACAAACTTGTTTATCAATAAATATGATAATCGTTGAAACAAAAAATCATGTCTAACATATGTTGGAAGTTTAGTACTCTTTGCTCTTGATCTTCTAGCAAGTATTATAAAAAAATTAAAACAATTTTTTTTTATTTTCAGGATTTTTATTAATAGATGACTGGTGCGCACAATAAACTACCAGTTTCGGTCTACCAAGAGACCATCATCAGATCTGCAACAATAATTTATAACATGTGTTATTACAAGTCAAATATATTTTTACAAGAAAATTTTTTATATATGGACCCTGTTATGCAATGATGTATCAAAGACCAAACATCGAGTTTTGAGAAAATCAACATTAAAGATTTTTGTTTTCATTGGATTATATATAATTTTTCTTGTCAATTGTGCAAGTAACATTAAATATAAATTTTTTTAGGACATATTTCATAAAAAATACTATTAATTAAAGCATTTGAAACAATATTCCGTGCTTAACTTAATTTTGAATTTGTTGGTCTTTGACACACCATTGCACAACAGGGTCCATATGTATTCTTAAAATGGAAGAAATAATTAAATAAAGTAGAAACATGAATGAATACAATTGTCTGTACATTTTTCTTCTTTTTCTTCTTTCACTGTGACTTATCCCAATTTTTTTTTTTTTTTTTTTTTAGGGGTCGCTCATTTTTATGATGTCTGTACATTTTTATAATCTTTTAAATAATCATACACGTACAGATAGATTAAAAAACCTTTTTTAATTTTTTTAAGGCAATATTGTGGGTCCATCTACCAAAAAATCCTTTGTTCCTGATTTTGAATTTATTGATGTCAGAATTGAAGTCAGAATTGACTGACATCAATTTTTGGTAGATGGACCCACAATATTGCCTTAAAAAAATTAAAAAGGTTTTTTAATCTATCTGTATGTGTATGATTATTTAAAAGATTATAAAAATGTACAGACATCATAAAAATGAGCGACCCCTAAAAAAAAAAAAAAATTGGGATAAGTCACAGTGAAAGAAGAAAAGAAGAAAAATGTACAGACAATTGTATTCATTCATGTTTCTACTTTATTTAATTTTTCTACCATTGTAAGAATATATACTGTATGTATAAAGTATATATTTTTGTAAAAAATTATTTGACTTTTAATAACTCATGTTATAAATTATTGTTGAAGATCTCTTGGTAGACCGAAACTGGGAGTTTATTGTGGGCACCAGTCATCTATTAATAAAAATCCTGAAAATAAAAAAAAATTGTTTTAATTTTTTTTAATACTTGCAAGAAGATCAAGCTCAAAAAGAAGTAAACTTCCAACATATGTTAGTCAACTGTCTCTTGCAACTTCCTAAATTAAAAAAAAAAAACCTTCTATATCATACTTGAATTTAATTCTCCTATTAAAGGATAATGTTTCAACTAGAGCCAACGGTTTAAAATTAAATAACTTCAAATTTTGATTTGTATATAATAGAATGCGCCTTTAGATTACCGAAATTATGGAAAAATTGTGTGCTCTGCTACCAGTCACACCAGGATCACCCCCCTCCCCCCGAGAAACTCCTCTGGATCCGCCCTTGATTGTAAATTATCATAAAGTTCAAGGGAACATAATAATTAGTGGCAATTATGTTAAGCATGTTGATTGAGATTTCTTGTTTTATTTGAATAGTGGATGACATGCGAGACTAGACTAGGATATACGATTGGCAAGGTGAGGGGAGGGAGGCATTGTCAGCAATCAGAGAGAGGGTTCCGTCTGTCAGGCCAACCAACCAAGTTGACCACACAATTTGCCAAATAAACACTGTGTAATCTACTCGCCTCAACTGACTGTCCCTCTCTTGAAATGGGAGCAGTCAACTGGAAGCCACATCAGTCGCATAGCTCTCTCTAGGGCCCATCTCTCTCTCTCTCCGTTTCTAGAATTATGTCAAAAATTTACATATACTAGATAAACTAATATTCTTTTTACTGGACAGAGAAAACTTCGGAAGATTAAATTAAATATTTAATTAATGATGGGGGGAGAGAAGTTAAAGGGATGGGAGGTTAAGGAAACTCCTAATGAGGCTCAGTCTAGCATGGGATATATTTTGAGTAATTGGAGAGGGGCAGGGCTTATTTGCATCATCCAAATAATGTCTAATAAGAATATTAATAATTCGTTTACCTTTTAATTAAGAGACTCTAAAGAGAAAACATTATAAAAATTCTTTAAAAAAAAATGAAGTCTATTCCTCAAAAATTAATATTAATAGTTGAGTAGATATCTATTTGATTTTTCAAATTGAAATTTCGCCAGCGAACCTGGCAAGAATAAAGTACAACAAGCAACGCCAAACAGTGCTTAACATTTGGATGATGAAGGTACTTGAGCAGTGCTGAAAATAGGGATAAGTGGCCTCCGACAGACAAGACTGTTGGACGTCCTCCGGAAGCCATCGATATATTCTCTTTAAAATAAATTTAATATAACAGGGGGATGTATGGCTGTAGAGTAGACTTTGAAGAAAGAAAAACAAGAAGAAAATGCAGTCAATGGAGTTCCTTTATTGATTAATTAGTGTGATGTGGAGGACAGCAGCCAGATAGGTAGCCTCTATTTAATAAAACAGACTCCTTTTAACAAAACGTTTCGGCTAAATTTATTACGCCATCTTCAGTTGTTAAAGAGTCTTATGGGAAATAGAGTTGTCATGTGTTTTTTTCATAAGCGAACATTTGAAAAAAATTGCCTATGCATCACAACAACAATGTAAATATACTAAAAGTCTGTACGATGTTTCACTGAAGAGAAGGACATTTCGAAATTCCTCTTCAGTGAAACATCGTACAGACTTTTAGTATATTTACATTGCTGTTGTAATGCATAGGCAATTTTTTTTCAAATGTTCGCTTATGAAAAAACACATGACAACTCTATTTTCCCATAAGACTCTTTAACAACTGAAGATGGCGTAATAAATTTAGCCGAAACGTTTTGTTAAAAGGAGTCTGTTTTATTAAATAGAGGCTACCTATCTGGCTGCTGTCCTCCACATCACACTAATTGACATCTCACAGCCACATTCCATCAATTGTTCCTTTATTGAGATCAGCCCAACGTTTCAGTCATAGGTTTGGACCATCATCATCATCTGTGTAAAAAGGCAAATATACTTTCCCTGAATCTGGAGGGCTTCATATTCAAAAATGAGTCTTTTACACTTTTAATAACATTTTGTGGGAAAAATTTTGGAAAGTATATATGCCTTTATGACACAACCCCAGCTCTGATGATGGTCCAAACTTAGGACCAAAACGTTGGCCGTGAGCTGATCTCAATAAAGAATCCACTTTGGCTGCCCGAGGAAAAATTATTAAAAATGATCGAGGGATACACACGCTCGCAACAAGTCTGCATAGTGAACCTTTAGGGACACACAGGGATACATACGCCCGCACCAGGGACACACATTTTTCTTCTGGTCGCGGGCCGTAGGTTGCACTAAATTTTTCTTCTGGTCACATTCGATCTACTGACAATTGACCTCTACAGCCGAATGATTCAATGAAAAAATAGAAATTTAAACAATTATAGCTTGTTTTCAATTTAGCAACGTGTGTTGTCCAATAACTTTAAAATTAAATTAGTCCTTACAAGGTTGCCTGCTTACTTTATTATTGTTGTTGATCTTGTTGCATTTTATAAAACGTTTTCTCTGTTGATGGCATCTTTTTTAAAGGCCGGGGACATATTCTGTGTCTGTGGATGACACATCTAAAGTGGGGTTTGGACATCTCTCAAGGCTCTTAAATTATGTCTCCAATTTCGGTTAAAAAAAAAAAAAAAACACGTAGCACACAAACAACTTCAACAACACTTGGGACGATGATGATGATGATGATGATGATACTCATCCGGAATTACATGTCATGGAAAAAGAAATCGTTTAAAAATTTGTATCCTAAAAATACAATAAAAAAAATGGGATTAATCGAGGAAATTGATCAAGGGAATTTTTTTTTCTCTTGAATTATTGATGAATTTCAAAATCACTTGCGGATAATTATAGGCTGTCTGAATTCATCAGACATCCATCCTCTCGTAAATGTTTGTTAAAGTGAATAGTTTTCATAATATTATTATGTAAGTGTCAAATAAAATCCGGCGTTTGATTGATTAATGTTCAAATTTGATTGCTATTTATTTATAAAACAAAAAAAAAAAAATTTCCTAGGGCCATTCACATGAAGAAATAAATAAAAATTGATGAATATTTTCCTGAAATTGTCAAATGGCGTTCGTTGAGGAAATATTTTCCCAAATGGCTCATTGACATTTTTATCAAGTGTCTAATTTTGATTTAAAATGAATTAATAGGACAATTCGTTAACTGTTCCGTCATATAGGTATTAAATTATTCAAATGCTAGGGTGAATGCCAGGGTAAATAAAAATATTTATTTAATGTAAATAAATCCTCGAGTACGCCTTAGATTGGAATATTGTATCTCAGCATAATAGCCCCCAGGGAACTCTACGAGGAGAGGCTGTGACATCCCGCCCTGTGGAAGGGGCGTAAAGAAGGTTCGAAAAGAGTCGGTGCTCTCCTCAAACTAGGACATCCTCCCTAGCATAGAAGAGGTTGAATAAAAGGAACCTGAAATAAGGATTAGTTCATTAACTAGAAACGAACGCAGGAGGAGTTAGCGATAGGAATTAATGTAACTTCACGGGGTGCCGTTAGATGGCTACAGCCAGAGTCCGGTTGGGTTTGAGGTGTGTGTCTTCGTGCACGTAAGCACCTCGGGTAAATAAACGGTGATCTCGATAGGAATTTCAAATAATAATTACACCCCTGCTGCAGATTCGTTTTATCAAGGATGAAATTTGGTGAATATGTAGACCTATTCAATCATTAAAGTGTAACGAACTCTTGGATCAAAAAGGTAGATAGAAATGCAATTTATCCCTTTTGAGATTAAAAAACAAAAAAAAATTTGCATATAGTTCAATTTTCTTGTAGCAACTTGTTAAAAATGTAATTTTCTTTTAATTAAATGATTACTCTATTTTCAGAGGTTAATTCTTGAATTCAATCGCATGGACGTTATTCTTTAGAGTTCATTAAACGCCTGGAGTAAAATCCAACCATCTGCTTGTTATATATCATATATATATATGGTACATAGTATATGCTATACATAGCATGATGATGAAAACGTGGAATTTATTTGGCCGTCGCTCACGATCCCATCTGTTACCTCTCTCGGATTGTAATTAAACTCTTATATGTGCCGTATATAGTTTATATGACAATTTAATTTAAGGCCCGCCGATGCAATCTTTCTCCCCCTCCCTTCATTGCCTGTCTCTCTCTTTGTATATTGGAATATCCGTGTCCGCATATCGTCTGCTCCAATCAAATTACAAGACCAATTTACGCCCGGGCCCTTTCGCCGGATAATAAATACAATTACCGCTACATTTACACGAAGGGTCGGAAGGAGCCCTTAAAGCGAGACATAACTTAATTGCCAATTTCGGTAGATTAGAATTTCAAAAAAAAAAAAAATTATTCATAATTTTAGAACGGATAATAGAAATGTGTCAGAAAGTTGAGGGGAATAAATAAAGGAATGGCGTAGCTTTCGAGGACTACAGTATCCATAAATACATAAATATTAAATATTGACAGCCAACAAGATCATTATGAACGAATGTTGCTAGTCACTGTTCAACTCTGGGATAGGTGGTCCAAAGAAAAAAAAAACTGTTGAACGCTCTCTGTAAGCCAGCGAATAAATACGTCACCTAATAAGTTTTTTGTAAAATTTTAAAATTTTAAATTTTTTTGTCATATCATAATAAATTAGTCGATTTTAAAAAGTTTTTTTTTCTTGGATATTTTTCGAAAATTGAATAGTTTTTGAAATAATTAAAGAATTTTCTGTAATTTTGATAAAAAATCAAAACAAAATCATACAGATGTCATTAATAAATACATATAAACAAATGTATTTTAATGACACGCGTATGATTTTGTTTTGATTTTTTTATTAAAATTACAGAAAAATGGCCCTCGGGCTTGACGTAGTTGGTAGTGCGCCTCCCTTATATACCATTAGTTGGGGGTTAAGATCCCAGGCAATCCGATGATTTTATTTAAGCCATTTGGATACCAAATGGCTTAAATAAGAATGCCTGGACCCCAATATATATATTCATAATAACTGTTATCGTAAAAGTCTTATATGGCCTAAGTTGCCGAAAAGACTGTGTGTATGTGTGTGTGAATGGGAAAAAAGTGTGAGTGTTTAAAAAAAAACCGAAAAATGTCTTTGTCATTTCTTTGATTATTTCAAAAACTATTCAGTTTTCGAAAAAATATCAAAGAAAAAAAATTTTTAGTAAAAGAGTAATTTATTATGATATGGCAAATCACTCAGGATCCCACATCTTGGGGGGTACGTGGATGGCAAGTCCCACGAACTGGGACAGGCAGTCCTTCAGTTCTTTGTATCTCTGTCTCTTCTTTCCTCTTTTCAACATGCGTCAGACCGTGTGACGGGCCTGCCTGTCCTATTTCTTCCGGTCCTCAAAACGCATGATAGGTTTGGAGAGGGAAAAGTGAGGTCCGCCGACCTTGCATCGCGGGAGTAAGGCAAAGAAGATTATGATATGACAAAAAAATTGAAAATTTTAAAATTTTTTAAAAAACTTATTAAGTGACGTATTTACTAGAAAAGTTGATAGAAATCTATAATTTTAAATTATGAGATTGTTTTTTTTATAATTAAGAATTTATAATGATTTCATTAAGAAAATAAATATGCCTCCTGTTTGACGTAAATTCTGCTTCAAAGGTACTTCTTATTCTAGATCATCATCTCTATATCCACTTAAAAGTTTTTTTTATATCAATTTTAGATGTGACATTTTTTTTTTCAAGTTGTAAATTTACTAGAAAACGAAGTTACATTTCAATCTACAAAATACCAAGTTTATTTAATTGAAATTCAATAACTGCCATATCTCTCTCTCGCCCTCTCTTGGGAGAAGGAAGCAGACTGATGGAGGGGGTGGGGAGAAGGGGGGGGGGATGTTATTAATGTTTGAAAATTTCCCAACTGTCTCAGCTCTCAATTGAGAGTTTCACTTGATTTCTGAATATATAATATAATTATCAAATAATTTTCAACTTGCCCTTCCCCCCTTTGCTGCTGCATCTTCGTCGTCTTCACTAAACTTGTAAACCACAAATGATAAATTTGTACACAAATAAACTTAATTATTCGGAAATTCATTTCAATTTAATTGAAGATAAAATCTTATTATATCCTCTCTAAGAAATTTCTAATTAATGGTTTGAATCCACCCTCCCCCCGCACCCTTTTCTTCCTGTCACCGACTTTTCATTAATTTTAGTTTTTATCTTTTAATCTATTAAGAATTAAGAACCAAAGGGGTATATGGAATTCACAAAAATACCTTTTGGTTCCTGATATGTACTCTAAGATTCATGAAAAAACGATATCTGTATCATAGGCCTTATACAGAGAAAAACAAATCTACTCGATCGTTAATAATGTTGTTACATAAAAAAAAATAATTTCATTAAATTGATGGAATGGACATTCTCTCTTTATTTTTGAACATTACTAAGCGCTCGTTTTCAAAAACCACAGAAACGGATAGTAATAAATTTGATTGGATTGTTGTCATTTGGATATTTAAACAAACAACATACTCTCAACTACAAAAACAATATTTATTCATTTTAAAAGAATATTTTAACCAAAGGGAATGTTTCATCACTAAAGGTCAGAATAAACGGCTTAGTCCAGACCTAAACTACCGAATCTTATTAAATTACAAAATTACAAAAATTTGAATAAGAAAATCCCAACCCAACGCTCGTGATTGATGTGAAATTAAGAAAATATGAATTTTTTGTTTGAATAAACATTATTAAAACAAGCTTTTATTTTTAACTAGGTAGAGCTTTGTTTGAAAAGAGATGAAATTTTTTGGGTGTCGGCTTCGACAAAGAAGATCACTGTTCAAATCCTGGGTGTGAGGGGTTTTTTCATTGAATAAAAATATTTATTTAATATAAACAAATCCTCAAGCAGGCACTGGATTGGAATATTGGATCTCACCACAAAGGCCCTCAGGCAACTCTACGAGGAGAGGGAGTTGCTGTGACATCCCATCCTGTGGAAGGGACGTAAAGAAGGTTCCCTCTCAGTGATGCATTCTTCGAAAGGAGTCGGTCGGTGCTGAGGGAGTCCCTTCTCAAAGTAGGACATCCTCCCTAGCATAGTAGAGGTTGATTAAAGGAACTAGAAATAAGGATTAGTTCACTAGCTAGAAACGAACGCAGGAGGAGGAGTTAGAGATAGAAATTGATGTAACTTCACGGGGTGTCGGTAGATGACTACGGCCAGAGGCCGGTTGTGTTTTAGGTGTGTGTCTTCGAACACGTAAGCACCTTGGGCAAATAAACGGGGATCCGATAGGAATTTCAAATAATAATAATAATACTCGTATATGATATAAAAGCACTATTTAAGTTACATTTGAATGTGCGGCTCGCATACAAAAATCTATTTTGAAAATGGCCCGCCGTCCGAAAAAAAGTTGCCGACCCCTGGTTCAAAATACAATTTTGCAAGTTGCGTTTGTGTTTGATTGGGCACCAGGACCTCCATGCTCTCGTGTCCTGGTTCGATTCCAGGGAACGCAATTTTTACTCAATCAAAATCGCAAATTTGTTATCTTTGTTATTTTTGTTTTTGTTGGGAAATACTTCTACTTATAAACAGAATAAAATTAATAAATAATAAGCCAGGGGCTTGACAAGGCACTAAGATCCTTGTAGTGAAGCAATACCAAGCTTAACAGAAGGTAGGGTGGGTAGCCCTGAGGAACCAACGTGTGGAACGTTGCCTAGAAGTCATCGGTATAATTTAACTAACTGTTACATACAATAAACTCCTAAATGGCCTCAGCAATTGAAAGAGTAGTGACGAATATTGAAACCTGAGAATAAGGGGGGAGGGAGGAGGTACTTAGTAGGCTAATAACAAAAATTTTATGAAAAAATTCCTAATTTTTTTGAAAAGAGAGACATCAAATTTGATTACATTTCGGTTTCCCTAATATACATATAATATATATATATAATAATATATGTATTAACTACAAAAAGCCTTTAAAACTAAAATTCGCACTACTTTTGTTAGAAAAAATATTTTTAGGCTAAAATAGATATTAATTTTTTTACAAGATATTTTAAAACCCTTAAAATAAAAAGAGAATTTAATGAAATTGGCACAAAGAGAGAATAAAAATCAAGTGTAGTGGTAAGTTGTGGTTTTACTATCCAAATGACTCTAACGAAATTCACATGTAAATTTTAAAGCTTCATGAATCTTGGATTATTTATATTTATTTTTAAAACTTACAGATTTTCACTGATTGGCTTTAAAAATTGAATTTAAATTTAAATTTAAATTCTTTAATCATCGATCTCACCTTTGTGTTGTTTTTTGTTTTAATTAAATTCAACAAATAAACAAATTACTGAATCAATCAGTGAATTATAAGAAAGAAACGGTCTAAATAAATAAATTAATTAAACATTTTTTTACGATTTTCGTTGTTATTATTACAATTGGTTGACAAGGTTTTCTTCACAAGAAATCTGATTAGTGAATCTAGTGCTTTTTCTCATTCTGATATAACGTTAAAATTTTTCCATCAGACACAGTTTTAGAGATATAGAGAAAAATAGATTTTAATAGAAAATGTGCTCTAAAACGGCTCTTATTTAGACTCTTCAAATTATTTTTAACGCAACGCCCCGTAAAATATACAGATAGTTATAATACATATATGTTTTAAGTTTCATCCCAATCGGAGGTCATTTAGACGTGCCGCAAACGGCTTAAAGTTTAGAAAAATCGGAATTTTTAAGATTTTTTTTGCTTTGGTCACCCCTAATACAATTTTAGATATCCCTGAATGCAAAAAACATATATGTACGATATTCTATAGTTCTCATGCTGAATTCAAATATCATTTCAGTTTAACCATCAGGCAAAACACAAAATTCTCCTGAAAAAATATTTCTAGAATGTCATATCTTTCTTTATATTTGTTAAAGAAAAAAGTTCATTTTTTTCGACCAGTGAGTGTACTGGTGTTTTTTCTTTGGTGACGTTTTTGTTCATAATTTCTTTAATAATTAACAGATTTTTACGAATAAATGATTTTTAGAAAGCCAAAGAACTATTTTTTTTTATTCAGGGACCTAAAATTGTATTAGGGTTAACCAAAGCAAAAAAAAAAAACTGAAAAAATTGCGGCACGTCTAAATGACCTCCGATTGGGCTGAAACTTAAAATTTATATGTAAATATCTGTATATTTCTACGGGGTGTCGCCTTAAAAATATTTTGAACATTCTATATACATAAGAGCCGTTTTAGAGCACATTTTCTATTAAAATCTATTTTTCTCTATATCTCTTAAACTGTGCCTGATGGGGCAAAACTAAAATGATATTTGAATTCAGCATGAAAAATACTTCTAGAATTTCATATCTTTATTCTTGTGAAAGAAAAAAAGTTAATTTTTGTCGACTAGTGTTATTAACCAAATTGTTGCCAAGAACTTTTGGCGCCTCAAAAATGAAATTGATATGAATTTAATATCAATTTCACCAGTTATTAATCTAAAATAGAAAATAAATTTTTTTGACGGTATAATAGTAATTTAACAACGAATTAAAATAAAATAATAATAAAAATAAATAAAATGGAGAGAAATAAACTTTTTATTTAAAAAAAAAAAAAAAATTGGATAATAATAATTGTAAATTTTATATAAAAGGCATCCAGTTTAACAAACGACATACTCGTTGTCATTGGTCCTCTGATGGGGATTTTTTATTACCTAAAAACGGTGGGTCCTACCAAAATACATACTACAGGTAGCACGTGTACAAGGCATGCCAATGCCAGCGATTCGAATATGACCAAGTTGTATTTTTCTGTGGATGAAAGATGAATGTAAAAATGTACTTGAAATTTTGATAAGCCTCTTTTGTTCATCGCCACTAGAACCAAACATAATAAGCTTTCGCAAAATTTAATGAATATTATTTATTTGTATAATTCCACTTGTTGAAATACATTTTAATTGTTTAAAACTCTCTATGACGAAAAGAAATTAAAAAATTTGTGAGCCACTTTACATTCATGTAATTTTTTGGCCCAGTAAAGATTAGTTTGGAAATAGCTTCACTAATAACTATTATAGTTTATTATTAAGAATTAGACGGAAATAAATATTAAAAAAAAAAAATAAAAAGTACGTGTCAAAAACGTGAAAATAGTTTAGAAGAGTGTTTCCTAATTCTTAACGCCTTTGAGTTAGGCATCCAAACTGACACGACCGTAAATGTCGTGTCTTTGTCAAGTAGCCAGTTGTCTAAACAGGTAATAGGGCCCTTTTTTTTTTTTAAAAATACAAACATAATTAATTTTTTTTTTTAACTCAGATTTTCGGAATTTTTAACGTATTTTAGCTGGGCCCCGCCGCAACCTTTTTTTCGGACTCCATTCAGGGCCGAAAACGAAACTTTGCCGCCTTGTGGAAAATTTTTTTCTCTACAATCAATTTTCCCCAAAATTTTTACTGCTTTGCGCAAAAAATTTTTTTTTTATTTATCCCCCATTAAAATCATTTTTACCTTTTTAACAAAATTTTTGCCGCATTGTCAGAAATTTTTGACAAGGCGGGGGGGGGGAGAGGAGGCGCACCACGGGGTAAATAATTAATACAAAAATGTAGCTTATAATTAAAAAATTCTCCGAATAATAATATTTTATAGTGGAGAGTTGGAGATATCAGCCAAATTGGGATTGTTCAGGTTAATAAATCTCCCAGAATTTATTTGGCCATCTTCAGTTATTGGGAATAACTGTATAATTCTCAATAACTGAAGATGGCCAAATAAATTCAGGCTGAAACGACTAATCCTGGGCGTTTTATTAACCTAGATAATCCCAATTTGGCTGATATCTCCAATTATCCACTATAATCACATCAAATTTTTTTTTTTTTTAGAGATTTCTCACTTCTTATCTCTCCGTAGAGAAATGCAATGCCAACTAAATATATATTTTTGTTTCGCTAAAAAAAAAAAAAAAAAATTAGTGTTAGATACTTCAGAAAAGATTGGGAACTATTGGATTGTAATAAAAATAGAGTTTAACAAGACTGTGAGTGTTTTTTTATTGATGAGGCCAAACTATTTAGCGATAAAAATAGAGTTTTATCACGAGATTTTACCGGTTCGTGTCCCAGAATGTGGAAAATACCTGCCATGAGAATATTTAATATATGATACTTTTTTTTATTTATTTATAAATTTCATAAATTTATTTATTGCTCTTTAAATATACCGTAGCTATAGATAAGTCGTAATTTCATTTTTTAGCGATTTCCCTCCACCCCTTAGGCTTAGACCTTGTCTAACTCGCCCCCATCACTGTTTAAAATGGATGCCTTTCGTTACAAGTTTACTTTTATTATTTGAGGTGAGAGGTGATTGTTGCGTCAAGTGAATAATTGTTGTCTGCCTTTGGAGGTGTGTTTGCTTGGTTCGAGTGTTTCAGGGCTAATCGACCAACAAACAAACAACAACGCGTTTGTCTTTTCTTATAGAGGCTATTTATTGCTATTATTTCTCTTTCTCTCTCTATATCTCTAACTTTTTCTATCTTCTATCTCTCTCTGTCTTTTTCTCTCTTTGGCCTTTTTATTATTTCTTTAGTTCGATTCCAAAATGGCTTTTGACCCAAACGGATTCTTAAATAAAAAAAAAAAAAAATTGAGTAGCCGATTCTTTCTTTCTTTTTATATTATAGAAAGTTGAGATTTGTTTTTGTTTTTGTTAATTTGTAGTTTTGTATTTTTATTCGTTTTTTTTTTCTCTATCTCTCCAATTTTAATTAATATTTCCACTTATAAATAAAATAAAAGCAAGTGTAGATTATTTCATTGTTTACTTCTAATAGATGTGGCCAACGTTTCTAAAAATATTTCTTAAGGTGGCTTAATTAGAATCAGTGGGGCATACATAATTAGATGGCGCAATGCAAGACGGTCAATTATTTTGATCAAAAGATTGAATCAAGCCAGATTGATCGTCTAGGAATCTGTTTGACGCTTGAACCAATCATTGAAGGTGATTGATAGAAAGTTTGAATGACTCAATCATTTAAGTCAATCGATTGAACGTCTAGGCCCAGTTTGATCAATCACACGCCGAGCAACCATGGAGTTTATCCGGCTCTCCCAAAAATAGATTCAAAACGAAGACGAAATTGGAGAAAAAAAGCCCACAAAGTTCAGAACATACGAGTTTGTGAGCCTCCCGATAGAAATGAAATCCTTATGAGGAAGTATTTCCTTGTGCCGAACAGTGAGCGCCACAATTAAGTCCCCACCTTAAGGCTATATGGTATAGAATATGG
>JAKCPI010022248.1:0-12682 GCA_023213315.1 Euborellia annulipes | reverse complement strand
AATTCATAAATCAATAATTTTTAGATACTTTCTTTAAAATGTATATTCTTATTTTGCTCTTGAAATTGTTTGAAGTACACTTTACTCTTGTACTGAAATAATTTTACATCTTTGATGCTAATGTATCGTATCACCCGGAAACTAAAAATAAATAAGTCGATCGTGTGCTGCGTGCGACCAGTCACATCATACGATCGTTATTTTATATTCAAGACTTTGTTTTTTTGTTTATTTAAGGTTAGAACATTTTATTAAGTACCTGATTAGTTTCTCTACCCTCTTTGGTGTTTTGTTCTCGTGTTCAGTCCTGGATATTTAAATAAAAATCCTATTGACTCGGCTTTTGTGGCATTTAGTATCAATTGGATTTTTATTTTCCTCGCATGTTCTCTCTCTGCTTGAGCCATTTGGGCTGTTTACCTTTTTTAGTTTCGAGATGGCTTGTTGTTGTTTTGGAACCCCTATCTATGTCTAAGCCTTGTATCCTTTTTCCTTAGAAGTTATCAAGATAGGAGGTGGCCTTCTTCAGGTGGGAATGTTTACACTTCTCTCTTTCTTTTTCTGGTTGGGAAGTACTTTAACATCAGCCATACATCTACACAGACATCTACCCTTTTTTTTTCTCTCTCAACTCAACAACGAACAAACAAATAATTTGGCTAATAAAATAAATTCTTAAAAATTATTGAACTTTGCCTATAAATATGTTTATGAAGTATGATAATGAATTTGAATTCATTAATTATTTTTTTTTTAACAAAACAATTTTATTATCATTTTTGTTAGTATGGACATATTTGGAAATTTTTTTTTTTTTTTTTGCATATATAAAATTCTTGTTAGTCAAGAATTGCGACAAATAAAAAGAATATCGAATCGTTAAACACCTCATCAATAATTACCCGAGTACCCGGATGAAAAGGAATCTGTTGCCTCTGGGCTGGTGTGCGTGTCTTGTTACCTCGTTTGTATTTGTTAAACTATCATTATCCCCACACACACACCGACAGAATTCCCGGAAAAAAAAACTTTGTTTTTGTTGGTTTTTATCTGTATCTTCTCTCTTTCTCTTAAAGGCAAATAACACAATTAACTACAAACAAATATTAATTGATATTCATTAGTGGGGGAGGGAAAAAGGAGACAAAGCAAATGCTGAAAATTATATAACGATAGCTAAAGAAAAGGAATTCAAATGTAAACAAAGAAATGTAAACGTGTAATTATGGTAAGAATATAATGATACGGTTGGCCGAGGGCAGATACGTGACTCTCTCTGTGGCCGGGCTGTTAATTAAAGTCGGTGGCCTCGGGTTTGTGTGTGTGTGAGTTTATATATATTTATATATATTGTACTATGTGTGTGTTGCCCGTGGGTCAATCGAGGAAATAATTTTCGACAAGTCTGCGCCGGCCCGTAAATACTCCCATTTGTCTGAGGAAGCCTTTGGAAAATGGAGATAGGATCGCTGAGGAACACATAAACTAAACAACATTGCACCTTAGGAACAACAACAACAACAACACTCGCAGTTCTAATTAATTCTATAAAGACACACTAGAGAAAGAGAAAGAGGATCGAATTTAATTAATAGAAATTTAAAAATATCAGAACTCTTTTTTTGGAATTTTTTTTTTTTGATGCGCCTCAAATGGAATTAAATGTGATGTGAGTCACCTTCAAAAGAATACCGGATCTGGTTGGTGGCTACTACTATTTAAATAGGAGTAGAGTTGCCATATTTTCTAGCATCCGGGGGGACATTTTTGTGAACGCGCTGCTTTTGGACCTGAGCCAATAAAATAATTATATGTCTGCTTCAAAAAAAAAAAAACATGGTTTCCAAATTTTATTTAAAAAATATGAGAATTTGGTTGTTTTTTTTTTTTTAACCGATTTAGGCCCCCATTGACTTATAAAAAAATTAAGGAAATTAATTCTTTTTATTATCAACTAAATATAAAAAACCTTCTGTCCCAATAATCTTTTAATTTTTTTTAATTTAAAAATGAATTTATTGTTATTATTAATCACTAGGGCTCGGATTTATAGGCACTAAAAATCTTTAAAATGAGGCACGGCAACAAGCACTAAAAATTATTAAAATAGGCACTTAAAAGGGCATTTATTGTAAAAAAATAGGCACTTTAAAAAGGCACTTAAAAGGCAGAAAGTACCATTTAGATCCAGCCCTCACTGAAGAAGGCTTATAGCAGAGTAGCCGAAACCTGACGGTCTGAGATCTAATAGATTTTTTTAATAAAATAAATATATAAATTATTTGCGCATATATATTTTATTTGGGCTGAAAAGGCCTATCTCTTTTCCAACTATTAATATTTAGTTTCCGACAGTACGGTACATTTGAATTCAAAATATTTATATTTTGTTACCATGGCAATCATTTCTCCTATCTTTACTGTGAAGCACAAGAGTAAAGTGTGTGGAGCGAATTTTGAGAAAATCGAAAAAAATTGAAAAAATGCATCAGTAAAGTATTAGTACTCTTTGGCCAATTTTGTTCAAAACCTTCTTGTCACTTTCCGGGAGGGTACCTAACTTAAATATAAAATTTCAACCTCCTAGCTCAATTCCTTCATGCTTAAAATTGTACACACACACACCCACCCACACACCGACCATGTCGCGAAAACCACTTTGTTGAATTTAGGGATCCTCAAAACGTGTATATCCATCAAAATCTCGGTATCGAATTTTTGACATGAATCCAATACTTTCTCTCTATAAATAGAGATAAGAGAAAGTAAATTAATTATGAAATTCAATCATTATTTTTGTAACATTATATTTGCTCTCATATTAGGTGAAGCTATCAATTTTATTTAAAAAGACAACATAATTCAATAGTCATTTCTGTTCCAAAAATTATTAGATATTTTTTACTTTTTTTCCATTAAAATATCTTTTGAAATTGTAATTAAAATTACGTTTTATATTATAATACCTATTAATTAATTTCCGATTGATTAAGGAGCTCAATGAGGAAGGCAGTCAGCATAAATAAAAACTTTTATATTATTTCATCGACGTTTCGGAAGCGCGTCGCTCCCCTCTTCAGGACGAAATAATTGTCGCAATTGAGTCAGTCTATCTTGGTCGGCGTTTAAGACTATTACTCACCTGGACAGCCTATATAATATAGCATACAATTGTTGAAAAATTTTGTCAAATACTATGCACAACATACACTATAATGTTCTCCTTATAATGTTCTCCATATCAATTGCGACAATTATTTCGTCCTGAAGATGGGAGCGACGCGCTCCCGAAACGTCGATGAAATAATATAAAAGTTTTTATTTATGCTGACTGCCTTCCTCATTGAGCTCCATAATCAATCATCACCACAGCCATTTCTATTCTTCATTAATTAATTTTCAAAGATATTTTGTTATCCGGGAGCTAATTTTTTTTTTTTTTTTTCACCTAGGGCATTATATTGTCTAATCCGCCACTGCCCCCCACCCAAACTCACAATCTCACAAACCAAATTCTATTTGTCAAAGAATACTTTTTGTGATGTGCTTGAAAACAGAGTGGAAGGGAGTTTGACATCTATTGCAATATAATTTCATCTCCCTTCCCATCTCAAAGGGTTAAGACAAATTTGAAAAGTTTTAGTCTATGGGGGGAATATCGTGACTCTCAATAATATTTATAACCCCCTAATTTTAATATCATCTTAAAATATGTAAAGTTTAATTTTTATTCGATGAGTGACTTCATAGATATAACAACTTTTTCATTTCAAATTTTAAAAACATTAACAATAAAATTCTAAATATTAAAATCTGAATGATTTATTATAATTTTTAGAGATTTTTTTGGCCAGAGCCAACAATAACGCTGAGTTTGGACAAAAAAGTCTCCTACGCCAACAAAAATTATAATTCAGATTTTGAAATTTGGAATTTTATTGCCATTTTTACTTTCTCTTACCTCTATATATATGTTAATATATAGAGAGAGAAAGTATTGGTTTCATGTCAAAAATTCGATGTCGAGATTTTGATGGATATTCACGTTTTGAGGTCCCCTGAATCCAAAAAAGTGGATTTCGCGACATGGTCTGTCTGTCTGTCTGTGTGTGTGTCTGTCTGTGGGTGCTGTGCTCAATTTTAAGCATGAAGGAATTAAGCTAGGAGGTTGAAATTTTATATTTAAGTTTTGTACCCTCCTGGACCGTGAAAATAAGCTTTTAAACAAAATCGGCCAAAGAGTACTAGTACTTTACTGATGTAGTTTTTCAGTTTTTTTCTATTTTCTCAAAATTCTCTCCAACGATTTTGATCAAAATTTAAAAATCAATTATTTTTTAGATGCTCTTTAAAATATATCTTCTCATTTTTTGATTGAAATCTTCTGAAGACCACTTTACTCTTGTACTCCATAGAAAAGATAGGAGAAATGGTTGCCATGGTAACAAAATATAAATATTTTCCCATTCTTATAAATTTTACATCTTGAAATTCGAATGTACCGTACTGTTGGAAACTAAATACATGTCGACTGGAAAAATCTGGTGTGAAAAGCACAGTACACAACTTTCGATTACCGAAGGTAAGAGAAAGTTGTGTGCTGTGCGACCAGTCACACCAGATTTTTTTAATCAATAAATATAAAATATTTTTGAAACGAATAACCTAGTGTTTTATGTAGAGAAGCCATTTTTCCTTAAATAATTTCAAAAAATCTTAACAAGACCTTTATTAATCATATTTTTACTAAATAAATATTATACTTTTTTTTTTATTTCATTTTTTTTTCGGCATCGAAGGCCATTTAGACTTGATTGGAATTTAATTGAAATAAAAAAAAAAAATTATTATACAATTTGGTATCGAAATGGCTTAAATAAAATCATTGGACTGCCTGGGATCCGAACCCTCGACCCTTGGTATACAAGGCAAGCGCGCTACCCCACACCTTGTATTTATTACTGAAAATTTTTCGTCATTTAAAAATAATTTATTTTATTATAATAATATCAAAATTAAAAAAAAAAAAAGAGGAATTTTATCAGATAAAAATAAATCTTTTTTTTTTTAACGAGATATTTTCAAGTATTGGTACTTTGAAAAAAGTATATTGATTAGATTATTGATATATTTTAATTTTATTTATTTATTCAAATGATTTGGCATTAATTTTTTTGTCATTGAATAAAAATAGCGATTAATTGAAATATAAGTATTTCTAATTATACTAGCCGCGCAGTCCGCCGAAGGCAAGCCTTCCCCCTCCCCTTAGCGCTTCCTGTCATCTGGCTTAGGGCGGCGGATCCAGAAGAGTTTCTCGGGGTCGGGGGGGGGGGGGGGGTTGGATAATCTGGTATGACTGGTCGCACAGCACTACAATTTTTTCTAAATTTCAGTAATTTAAAGGCGCATTCTATATTAATTTGGTAACCGTTGGCTCTAGTTGAAACATTATGCTTTAATAGGAGAATTAAATTAATTTTCACTTCCGATGATGACACATATGCTGTCGAAATGCGTATAAAGTCTTAATGTTAAATAAATAAATCATTGAAACAAAAAACTTTGTGTATCATAATTTAATTTAAATATCCTATTATAGCGCATTCTATACTTGTTTACTAGAGACTTAGCAGTCAAGGAAATAAAAAAAAAACAAAAACTTTTGTTTAAATATTAATCGTCTACGTTTTGGTTGCCAATCACGATTTTCATCAGAATGATTATTATTAATATTAATATTATTAATAACAAAGAAAAAAATGTCGATTTTGAAACATTCGAAAAAAATCTGGTGTGATTGCCCACAGCACAAAGTAAGAGAAAGTTGTACACCGTGCTGGCCACACTAGATTTTTTTGTGTCGAGATATATTTAGTTGCTCTTAGCACTTTAATTCCAAACTTGACCACGCGATGATTCATAGATGGCGCTGAGCAACGAATGCTTCCACATCAGTAAAGTGTACTTCAATCGAATACCACAAAAAATTTCACTGATATACTTTTTAAAGAGAATTTAAAAAATAGTTCATTTATGAATTTTAAACGAAATACTTGGAGTGAATTTTGAGAAAATCGAAAAAAACTAAAAAAGTACATTTGTAAAGTACTAGTACTTTTTGACCGATTTTTTCAAAAGATTATTTTTACTTCTTGGGGGGAGTGTCTAAATTAAAAATAAAATTTTAACCTCGTAGCTCTTTTAGTACCTGAGATATCTTGTTCACAGACACACAAACAGAGAAAACACTTTTGGATTCAGGTGACCTCAAAACGTGTACTTCCATCAAAATCTCGGCATAAAATTTTTGTCATGATTCCAATACTTTCTATCTATAAATTTCATTCATATAGGGTAAGAGAAAGTAATAAAATTAATTTTTTTAAGTCTTCTTAAAATTCAAAAACGTCATTTTGCTTCTACCAAGGGCGGATACAAGGGGGGGGGGTAAAGGGGGTAATTACCCCCCCCCCCGAGATTCGAAAAAATACCTTTTTTTCGCAAAAAAATTTATTTTTAATGTAAAATTTTTAAAATTAATACTTAAAAATTTGATGTGTATTTATATTCTGGCAAACAAGTACAGAATGCGCTTTTAAATTACCGAAATTAAAAAAAATAGTGTGCTGTGCGACAAGTCACACCAGATTACCCCCCCCCCCGAGAAACACCTCTGGATCCGCCCTTGGCTTCTACAAAGATCAATGGCAGTTCTAGGATTTGATTAAGGGGGATGGGGGCAGGGATTGTTGGTGTAAGTGAGTGGGAGAGGCAGTGGCGCATTCAAGGATAATGATTTATTATATTTTAGTTGGAGAAAATGATCGAGTAATGATACCGTTGACTGACGGACTTGACATTGATAGATTTTAAAATTTTTTTAATTAGTCCCAGAGCGATCGAGTGTAATACCTTCCGTCATTTTTTCATAGATTGTTCATCAGTCTATTCTCAATTATGGCATCTTGGAATGTATTGATGACAAACTGAACATGAAATCGTCTTAAAAAAAAAAAAAATTATAGCAGAGTCTTTGTCTGTCATGTTCTATTTGAACAACTTCCCGTTGGGATTTCGAAATGAAATTTATAGAAACAAAATACTCGGTTCTCAAAATTCTCAAATGGGTAGAATGAGGTTAAAAAAATTCGTGAAAATCCAGAGTGAGTTCTACAAAAGAAAATTAATTATACAAACGAGTTCTGTGGAACACCCTGTATTTTAATAGGGTGTGAAAGGAGTTTTTTTTTTCTGAAAAAATTAGCGAGACATAATTATTTAAAGTAAGTCGAGGGTCCACCATAGTCGGGCTATTAAGCAAACCAGGTGGGGGGTGAAGCGGGCAGCGCGACTAGTTTTTAAATAAATCTCTTCTTCCCGAATCAAATAAATGTCAAAAATACAAAATATGTATGATCAATTATAGAATTCAGTAATTATTTCAAATTTTTCTTTGTAACGCATTAACTCTGTAACTAGTTGACGTATTTTTATTGGTTCTTTTTTTTAATTTATAGGTAATTTCATGAGGGTGGTTTTTACTATTACTACTGTATTTTAAAAACGTATTTAGTTTAAGAAATTTTTAAAATATATTTATTAAAAACCTATATACGAGTATAATAGCGGAGTGCCCGTCAGTCCGTTTGTCACGCTCTGTTTGACCAACTTCAGTTGGAATTTTGAAACATAATTTTGCAGACATAATTATAGAGGACGTTATGGAGAGTATAGGAAAAATACTCGGGTTCACAAATTCTTATAATTTTTTTATATTTAAAAATACGATTTTTTTTTTTTTTAAACACTCACACTTTTTTCTCATTCACACTCACATTCACACAGTCTTTTCGGCAACTTGGGCCATTTAAGACTTTAGACGATAACCGTATGTTTTAATATATCTATGGGGGTTCAGGCATTTCTATTTAAGCCATTTGGTATCCAAATGCCTTAAATAAAATCATCGGACTGCCTGGGGTCCGAACTCGCGACGTTCGGTATCGAAGGTGCCTACTACCCTGGTAGGAATTGCCAATGCTGACAATTGGCCGAACCTTGGGCCAGTTGTCATTTGCCGAGCCTTGAGTAGTGACCATTGGGCCAAGCCTGGTCCGAGGCTTGGTCCATTCGTCTTCCCAAGGCTCGGTTTAATACTATTGGGCCAAGCCTGGTCCGAGGCTTGATCAAGGCTTGGCCCAATGTTATTATATTATTAAACCGAGCCTTGGGAAGACGATTGGACCAAGCCTGGTCCGAGGATCGGTTTAATAATATAATACCATTGGGCCAAGCCTTGGATCAAGCCTCGGACCAGGCTTGGTCCAATAGTATTAAACCGAGCCTTGGGAAGACGAATGGACCAAGCCTGGACCGAGGCTTGGCCCAATGGTAATATATTATTAAACCGAGCCTTGGGTAGTGACCATTGGGCCAAGCCTGGTCCGAGGCTTGGCCCAATGCTTAATTGACCCATCATGTAATTAAAAAAAAGAAAAATTAAATTAAATCAAGTACTATTAATTGAAAAAACAGTAATATATATTTTAAATCTGGTGATTGTTTGATAAAGTTTATTTAGCTAAAATAAAAGGCAAATCAAATAGCTTAAAAGAGAGTCATATCAATATAACAACTGTGTACGAGAGCGTAAAGGCATTGACAAATGACAAACAAAACCAAAAAGCTCGAGTTCAAATCTCTCGAGAAACAACTTTTTTTTCCTCGAGGCTTGGATCGACCATCCATTTTTTTGTTTTCCAAGGCTTGGGCCAACCTTGGTTTTTTTTGATTCTCGAGGCTTGGGCCAACCTTGGTTTTTTTGATTCCCAAGGCTGGGTACATTGTTATCATTCCAAGGCTTGGACCAAGCCTAGCCCAATGGTTAGACAAGGCTTGCGCCAAACCTCGCCCAATGCTCGGCACGATTGGTCCAAGCCTGGTCCGAGGCTTGGCCCAATTGTGTGTTCCTACCAGGGTACCTACGCTACCAACTACTCCAAGCCCCGTGGGCTAAAAATACGATTTCTCCCATAGGAAATGTATAGAGAAACTATAGTTGCGTGTGGAAAGGAGTCAGTCAAGGAAAATAAAAAACCAATTTATTCTGTCGACGTTTCGAGCGCCCGTCGCAAGTACAAGTAACCTTTTAACTAAACACATGCCGTTATATGATATTAAGAATATTGTTAAATCTTTCAACAGATACATTATTAATGTTTGTTGAGTTTATCTAATAATGTCAACGGACTATCTTGTCATTACCATCTATAATATTTGACACTTATACTGTCCCGAGGAAGAGCGCGACGGGCGCTCGAAATGTCGACAGAATAAATTGGTTTTTCATTTTCCTTGGCTGACTCCTTTCCACGCAACGATAGTTAATAACTCACAGCCTGTATAGAGAAATATTTATATATTCTTTACATTTATGTGTTCTATGAATCTTCAAGCAGGTACTGGATTGGAATAATCTGTTTCTTCTCACAATTAAGAAAAGGCGAGGGTCAGCTGCAAGCTGGTAGGGGGCCCAGGGGGCGAAGCCCGCCTGATGCGGGCGCCGCGGCTAGTTTAATTATTAAAATGAATTAGTTGCTGAGAAGGGAATTACTTTGGAATAATTAGACAGGGAGTCCAGGTAGACTACACAACAAGTTATTTTTTTTTTTCAAATTTTTATTTGGTTAGATACTAGATTCAAGTAAATTGACCTTTATTAGAGGCCCAGGTGTGTCCGTCCGTCCTTATTTCTTGATCAGTTATTCATTTGATAAGAGAAGAATCATCAACCGTTATCTTTAAGGTTGAAAATCAATCAGAGAGATAAAAAAAGAGAGAAAGAGAGAGAGAGAGAGATAGAAATCTTTGACATTAATTATAAACAACTCGATTGGGACTTGTCCAAGTGGTCACAAATTTCACTCAACAAATAAATGAGAGTTGCTTAAATAAATCAAAAGATTAATAAATAATTAGGGTGGGCCGAAAAAACTCATTTTTTTTTGTTATTTCAAAATTTGTATTAGACCGGAAAACGAGATATAGATCCGATTTTATGAATTTATGAACAGACTGTTGACAACTCTATTTACTAAAAATGCAACTGAAGATGGCATGATTAAATCGGTCGAAATGTTTTGCGTAAAAGGTCTTTAATTTAGAGGCCTGGCTGCTTTCCTCTTTAATCCTTTATCCAATTCTACACAGCGACTTTCTACATTAAAGACCACTTTACTCTTGTACTTGATAGGAAAGATAGGAGAAATGGTTGCCATGGTAACAAAATATAAATATTTTCCCGTACTAATAAATTTTACATCTGTCCTCGGGGCTTGGTGTAGAGGTTAGCGTGCTAACCTCGTATACCAAACGTCGCGGGTTCGAACCCCAGGCAGTCCGATGATTTTATTTAAGCCATCTGGATACCAGATGGCTTAAATAAAAATGCCTGGACCCCAAATAAATATATATTATATACATGGCCGTGCCTAGGTTATTTAGCGCCCTGGGCAAGTTAGTCCTTTAGCGCCCTTTGTATATATTTTTTACATTGTCACAATAATGTTTCCCGTCCGAAAAAATATTTTACCTTTTTTTTAGAGACGCTAATTTTTTTCCGCCTCCGGGACCGAAATTTTTTCCCGTTTGGCGCCCCCGGAACCGAAAATTTTTTCCGCCCGTAAAAATATTTTACCTTTTTTTTAGAGACGCTAAATTTTTGCGCCCCTTTCAAAATTTGCGCCCTGGGCAAAGGCCCCGGTCGCCCCCCCCCCTAAGCACGGCCCTGATTATATAAATTCGAGTAACGTTTAAAGTCTTAAATGGCCTAAGTTGCCGAAAAGACTGTGTGTATGTGTGTGTGAATGAGAAAAAAGTGTGAGTGTTTTTTTAATAAAAAAAAAAAAAAAAAAAATTTACATCTTGACTTGAATTCTAATATATCGGCGGAAACTAAACACGAAAAATCTGGTGTGACAACCAAAAGAACACAACTTTCGATTACCGAAGGTAATGTGCTGTGCGACTAGTTACACCAGATGAAATAATCAAAAATATACTTTCTATATTTCTTTCAAAAAGAGAACCAAATAAATTTATTCGCTAAAATAAATTATTATCATAAAATACAATCTTCTTCTTTCTTCGTCTGATTATTCCCGCGGTGCGGGGTCGGCGGGAAGGGTTTTTACGACCGGGAAGGAATAGAACAGGCCGGCCCGTCGCACGGTCTGACGCCTGTTGAAAATATAGAAACATTCAAAGAACAGAAATACTGCCAGTCCCAGCTAGGGCAGCTCGTGGTCTCCATCCACGTACTCACAAGATGTGGGCCCCTGAGCAATATCATAAAATACAATAATTTTCTCAATTCCAAATATATTTTATTTCATATAAAATTTTTACATAAATTACAAATGTTAAAAATAAAAAAAAAGTAGATCTATTTGTATTCTTTGAACTTTATTTTTTATAATTAAATAATATATACAAATACATCCCATTATTAATTGTAAATAATTTAATTTTTTTCTTCGTATTATTAATTTTTTCATTAAAATATTTTAATCTATCAATTTTTTTTTTTTTTGCAATCGCTTCAAAGAGTAAAAACAAAGAGACGCAGAGCACTCTAGCGGAGAGCAAGCCCAAACAATCAGTCTCGCTTCCAATTCTCCACCCGTTCGGTTCGTTTTCGTTAAGTGATTTTATCTAGTGCTTTAAAAAATAATAAAATGTGTTCACTGAGTTTAATTTTTTTTGTGATGTGTCTTCAAGTATTAAATTTTATATCGTGAAGCGCCTGCCATCACCTTTGACTCAGGTATATTGAAATTTATTTAATTAATTATTCAACTCCCTTCAAGCCAAGCCAAGAACATGGCCGGTGCTAATTATTATTAAAATAAAAAAATTGACTAGGAAATTATCAAATAATTTTATCAAGTGTTCTATTAGAAATTATTTTATGGGCGTTTATTAAGAAGGCAATTTGATCCAAGTGTGAGTGTCTTTACTGGGAATTTTTTTTTATTTTCTGTTTATTATTATTATTTTTTTTTTTTTAAAGGAAATGTTTTTAGATAATGGAAGATTTTATAAAAAGATTTTTTTATTGAGTTCTTCTGTCAGGCGATCTGTTTACTTAAATACATTTATTTATATTAATATAATAATTTTCCAATTTTATTATTACATTGGTTAACAAAATTTTTATATAAATTAATTAGTGTTTTAATTAAACGCACAAATTTATTTTGATTCATTGTTCTTATAAACTATAATATTTTTTTATTTTATTTAATTCAATTATTTAATAATAATAAAAAAATTAATTGTCGTTTCTATTTTTACTCGTCGACAATCAGAACGAAAGGGAGGGAGGATAGAGGGGGAGGGAGGGAAGGTGGGCAGGAGGCAATCGTTTCTTAAACAGTTCTCACTTTCATCTCGCCTAATTAACTTTATATCTTTCCCAATAAATTAGATAATCTCTTTGAAATGATATTTATATTATAAATATCTTTTCTTTCTCTTTTCTCTCTGTAAAAAAAAAAAAAAAAAAAAACAGATTTTATATTAATTTTTAATGGAAAAGCTTTTAACTTCCTTTATCCCTATATGTGACCGTCCACATGAAAAGGCACCAAAATCTTCACCGGGAACAAAATTAAGTTTT
>JAKCPI010022247.1:0-13526 GCA_023213315.1 Euborellia annulipes | reverse complement strand
AAGTTGTGTGCTGTGCGCCATTCACACCAGATTTTTTTTTGTTTATAATTTGAAATTCGTTCCTCTCTATCATATATCATTTCAACATGTAATATTATATAATAATTAAAGAGATTGGCAGACGCCAAGGTCCTCTAAAATAAGGAAGGTCCTTTCGGGCCCCCAAGTTCAAGTGCTTCACCTTCTGGGAAATTCCTGTTACGAGAGACCGGGAAGGAGATGATGATGATGATGGGTGGGTGTCCTGGAGGACACACTCGTCATCATCATCAACAAGACCTTTTGCTTATTTATTTAATTCGCCTAAATATGCAATGAATGATTGAAAGAAAAAAAAATTTTTTTTCTTTTTTTGATAAATCATTCCTGTAATTAAAAAGAACTTGAGTGAGTGAGATAAGGACTTTCGAATTGAATAAGGAAGGACACACTCTTTTTTTTTTTTTTATAAAATATTTAAGTCATTAAGGAAAATATTATTCTTTTATCTCTGTCTTCTATTAATAAATATTATAAGTTTCTTTTTATTATCATTTCCTATTTGAATATATCATAACTAAAAGGAGAAAAATATTCATTAATTAATGCGAAATATATTTTTGTGCCCCTATTTAAGATACAAATAAATAGTGAAAAGTTCGAGGATATTTTGGCGATATAAACAAGAAATATAACAACAAATGGGAATTTCGGGGTAATATATGAGTGGTTCAAAGCAAAAAATGGATCAAGTCCAAAAGCAAACAATTTTCTTATTTTTCCCGGGGGGGGGGCAAGGCACCTTTATAGCCTGAAAAATAAATGAAAAGTTCAAACAGTATCCGTACGGGGGATCGTGGATGACTGGAGGGTGATAAGTCAGGGAGAGACATCTGCTCGCAAAAAAAGAATAAAAATATAAAAATAAATAATCCATTAAAAATTTATAAAAAAAAAAGGAGACGGAAAAAAAAGAAAATTTTTATATTTAAATTGAAAGTGAATTTATTTTATTTTGATTGAAAAATTTTATTTTATTGAAAATTGGAAAATATAGGGCCTATATATAAAAAAAAATAAATCAAGGAAAAAGGGAAATATGGGATATGTGGCGTCTTCGGTCTTCGTAAAGTGAGGTGACGTTTCGGTCCCAAGTGGTCGCCTTCGTCCGGACGTAATTGAAGCTGATATAAGGATGCTGGCGGCGCAACGGCCGACAACCGAGCAGTGATGAGGATGCTAGCGGCCGAGTAGCCGACAGCCGAGTTTTATGAGAAGTTGTTGGCGGCTTCCCAGCTAACACCTAAGATTAAGATGAGATCCTGGCGGTCCAAAAGCCGACAACCAAGTATAGAAGAGGTGCGGACGGCTTTAAAAAAATAATTCTCTCCCTGGACTTCAGGAACCTTGTGAGTTTTTAAAATAATTTGTGTGTAGGCCTACTTGTATTAGTTTGAATCACTCATGGTGTCCTCTTTTATAAAAGGTTGAGAATCTTAATTCATGAATAAAACAACAGAGTGTAGAAAAATATCTTTAATTTATTCTTTTGGCAATGGATTTCGTCCAAAGAACATCTTCAGGCCAGCGTTATTACGAATGAAGAATTGTTTCGACTCTATTGAAAATCATAACAACACACAGCAACGAATTTCAACTCGATCATTTATACAGACGGCTCAAAATATATTGATAGAACGGGTTGCGCATTTTTTGACACAATTTCTTCGCTATTCGCACTCTATAAGTTACCTCCCGTCTTCTCCATATTTTCTGCAGAGTTGATCGCAATACACGAAGCGCTGATTTACGTAAAAAGCCATTCATTTAAATCTACAATAATTTACAGTGATTCCAGAAGTGCACTCCAGGCATTGCAAGCCAGCAATACCCAAAGAAGCAACGTCCTCCATTATAAAATCCTTAAACTACTCAAAGAAATATCTGACACCGGTAGTCACGTGCATTTACAATGGATCAAAGCTCACGCAACTTCTCAGGATAATAACATAGCAGACTTCTTAGCCAAAAAAGCAGCCAGCATAGGTACACCTCTGGAATTAGGACTTCCCTGGACAGATGCACTTCTAATTTTTAAAACAACACACAAAGAAGAATGGAAAAATCACTGGCAGTACACAAGTCAAACAAGAGGCTCATTCCTGGCTAAAATTAAACCTACCCCAGGCCCCCTTGGTTCAACACTTTCCATAACAGTGACAGATCCTCAATATGCTTATATAACCGACTAAGGACAAACCACACGCGCAGCCCCTCGCATCTCTTCCGATTCAACATGTCCTCATCGCCATACTGTCTTTGCTCAGCAATAGCCACCCCTGAACACTACATCACACTCTGCCCAATTTATAAACAGAATCGCTTATTGTGAAAAACCAGATGATTGAGGTAAAAAAAAAAATGATTAAATTAAGTTTAAAAAAAAATTATTTATTTATAAGGGTAGGGGGGTAGAAGAAAATATATGACAAATTATATCTATAAATCTGCTCCGACTTTTTATTTTTTAGATTTATATTTTTTTTTTATATTTAATATATATTTGAATTAATTTTTAATTTAAGTATATGTAATAATTGAATATATTTAAAAGAAATGGGGGTAAAATTAGGGTAATTGTTTATAGCTACGTCTTGAGGGTGGTGGCTTCTTGTGGTTGTTGCTGTTGTAGTTGTTGTTGTTGTAGTTGTAATTGTAGTTGTGGCGGTAGTTGTTGTAGTTTGGTGAGAGAGAGAGCCTCGCATTCAATGAATTGAATTATATATGTTGCGGGCGCACTTGTCTCTTTCTGTGAGGTGCGTCTATCTATCTTAATTTTTAGTTGTCTGGCCGGGGCACCTCCGTCTTCGAGGCAACGCGCAGGCGCACCGACTTGTTAACTGTAGATTCAGTTATCCACTACACGCTTAACCTTAACGAAAAATATACAACAAGAACTGCGATCCCGACCACCTACCTACAGAAATATACTCACCCACCCGACAGAAAATCTCATCAAACAGTTGTCTCAGTTTTATTTGTCATCAAAATTAATAGTTTAAAGCTCCAGTACACCCAACCCCATTCAGATTTGATATTAATGTTATTAGGAAATATTTGCTTATAGATACTGGTTTTTTTTTTTTGATAGTGATGTTTTTACTATAGATCTATTTTTTGTAATGATGTTTTTACTATATATGTATTTTTATCAGGATTCTTATTATAGATATATTTTTTTTTTTTATTAATGTTCTTGCTATATATTTATTTTTTATAAAGGTTTTTGCTACGTATTTATTTTCTGCTATATTCATTTTTTGCTTTATTCTTATTTTTTGCTATATAGTCTATGTATTTTTCTCAATGGTCTTCCTATTCTTTTTTTTTTTTTTTTTTTTTTTTTTTTTTTTTTTTTTTTATATCAATGCTTGACGGTCGGACACAGTCTGTACAGAGAGGAAAGAAAATAAAAAATTGTAATATAGGGAAAATGGTGTAAAACCAAGTACCGGAGTAAATAAAATAAATAAAAAAAAAATCATAAAAACCATTTATAGATCGCCAAAAGAATAAATTAAAGATATTTTTCTACACTCTGTTGTTTTATTATTCACTATTCATCACTTAACACAACAGAAAAATGGAGTATTACATCAAACACAATCTTAATTCATTTTCAATCAAATTGATTTTTAAAATACGTATTTTTAGTTACACCAAGCACAAAAAAAAAAAAAAACAATTCTTTTCATTATGATGAAAATTGAATGTATGTCAGTCGTTGCTGCTTCTATCTCTTGTCTTGAGCAACTATTTTTTGCACACTTTCTTTTAGCGAAATCTCTTGCATATTTTTTCCTTCTTAAATTAAAAATAAAAACAATACATGAAAAGACATTTTTTATCAACAGAAAATAAGTGATCACACACACATACCCACAAAAGTGGGTCCCAAAAAAATACCTGTCTGTGAACCAAATATCCCCAAATCAAAAAGAGCTAGGAGGTTGAAATTTTATATTTCATTTAGGCACCGCCTTGGGACGTGACACGAAGCTTTTGAACAAAATCGACCAAAGAGTACTAGTACTTTACTGATGCACTTTTTCAGTTTTTTTCGATTTTCTCAAAATTAGCTGCAACGATTTTGTTTAAAATTCATAAATCAATTATTTTTTAGATGCTCTTTAAAATGTATATTCTCATTTTGTCATTGAAATCTTCTGAAGACTACTTTACTCTTGTACTTCATAGAAAAGATAGGACAAGTGGTTACCATGGTAATAAAATATAAATATTTTCACATATAAATTTTACATCTTGAAAATCGAATGTACCGTACTGTCGAAATCTAAATACATGTACATACAAAAAATCTGGTGGGACAAGCACAGTACTCAACTTTCGATTACCGAAGGTAAGAGAAATTTGTCTGCTGTGCCACCAATCACAATATATTTTTTCTAGTTGTAGTCTATTCTTAAATACTGTAATTAGAGGCACTCTTTAAAATCCTCCAATCCCAGGTGTAGTGATCACACAAATTCCACATTTCTCCTCACGTGGTGAACATTCCGTTTTGAATTGTAATCGTAATCCTTCAGGACATTGTAAATATGAATCGGGAAATCTTGGATCAGGATCAACAACACAAACAGCTGGCAAAATACAAGGAGCTTTCTTGCAGAAAATCTGTTGAAGGGCACATCGCGAATTGGCAGGGCATCGAGTCAAACAGCATGAATTGCATTGCGTGCGCTTAGGATCTGGAAAAAAAAAATAAAACAAAACTGGTGAAATAATCTAATAAATTTATTTATTTTTTCTTAATGATTATGCCCCAACTTTCAAACTCAATTGGGAGGTGGGTCCCCCTTGGTGACGCCTACTGCATTGCTCCAGGGTAATTGAAATACATATAAATATTAAATTTCAGAAAAATTTAGAAAAATCGAATTCTTTCAGTTTTTTTTTTTTAACTTTGGACACCCGCCCTCGGGGCATGGCGTAGAGGTTAGCGTGCTAACCTCATATACCAAACGTCGCGGGTTCGGACCCCAGGCAGTCCGATGATTTTATTTAAGCCAATTGGATACCAAATGGCTTAAATAAGAATGCCTGGACCCCATATATGTATATTTATTAATAACGGATATCGTAAAAAGTCTTATATGGCCTCAGTTGCCGAAAAGACTGTATGAATGTGTGTGTGAGTGTGAGTGTGAATGAGAAAAAAGTGTGAATGTTTTTTATAAAAAAGAAAAAAAAAAAAACTTTGGACACCCCTAAAATATTTTTTACCAACCCTGAATGTAAAAAAAAAACGTATATTTACGATATTCTATAGTTCTTTAGCTTTCCAAAAATCATTAATTCGTGAAAATCTGATAATTATTAACAGGGCCGGATCTAGGGGGGGGGGGGCGGTGGGTGCACGTGCCCCGGGCGGCAGATATCAGGGGGCGGCAAATTTTACGTCTCTAAAAAAAAAGGTAAAATATTTTTTCGGACGGGAAAATTTGGTTCCGCAAAAAAAAAAAAAAAATTTCGCAGAAAAATTTTAAGGAGGGGCGGCAAATTAAATTTTGCCCCCTAAAAAATCTCCTAGTTCCGGCCCTGATTATTAACGAAATTATGAACAAAATAGTTATCAATGTCACTTTGGCTGCCTATCTTTTAGGCGCTTTGCGCTCTCTCTACAGTAGAGATCATAGGATTAAACTTACAACTAATTTCGTATATAAATTCATTAATAATTAACAGATTTGCACGAATGAATGATTTTTGGAAAGGTAAAGAATTATAGATTATCGTAAATATATGGTTTTTTCATTCAGGGATGGTAAAAATTGCTTTAGAGGTGTCTAAAGATAAAAAATCTGGTGTGACTGTCGCACCAGATTTTTCGTGTCGACATATACACGTATTTAGTTTCCGCCGATATGTTAGAATTCAAGATGTAAAATTTATAAGTATGGGAAAATATTTATATTTTGTTACCTCGGCAACCATTTCTCCTATCTTCCCTATGAAGTACAAGAGTAAAGAGGCCCTCGGGGCATGGCGTAGAGGTTAGCGTGCTAACCTCATATACCAAACGTCGCGGGTTCGGACCCCAGGCAGTCCGATGATTTTATTTAAGCCAATTGGATACCAAATGGCTTAAATAAGAATGCCTGGACCCCATATATGTATATTTATCAATAACGGTTATCGTCTAAAGTCTTAAATGGCCTGAGTTGCCGAAAAGACTGTGTGAATGTGTGTGTGAGTGTGAGTGTGAATGAGAAAAAAGTGTGAATGTTTTTAAAAATGAAAAAAAAAGAGTAAAGAGTGCTTCGAACAATTTTGAGAACAAAATGAGAATATACATTTTAAAGAGCATCTAAAAAATAATTGATTTTTGAATTTTAATCAAAATCATTCTAGCGAATTTTGAGAAAATCGAAAAAACTGAAAAAGTACGTCAGTAAAGTACTAGTACTCTTTGGTCGATTTTGATTAAAAGCTTATTTTGTCGGTCCTGGGAGGTGTTTAACCAGCGGCGTAACCAGCCTTTGAGGGCGGGGGGGGGGGGGGGGCGAAGCTCAACTAGGGCGCCGATTTTCCAGGGGGCTCCGCCCCCTGGACCCCGTTGCTCGCCTTCGGCGAGCAATTGCCCGCCTTCGGCGGGCAAATTTCTTGCATCCAGTAATTTTCTCAGCGAATTTGTTTACATGTTTTTTAATGACACCTGTATGATTTTGTTTTGATTTTTCTTTGCTTTTACGAAAAATGTCGTTTTCTTCTGTGATTATTTCAAAAACTATTCAGTTTTCGGGAAAATATCAAAGAATAAAAACTTTTTAAAATAGAGTATTTTATTTCGATGGGCATGCAAATGCAATTTTATTAAAAAATTGCTAGACATTCGTTCATTCATTCACTAAATCTCGGGCGGGAATGGGCGGATTTGAAAAAATTCCGGGCGGGCTCGGGCGGACCTGAAGAATGGTAAAAGCCCTTTCATTTTGAGAAAATCGAAAAAAACTGAAAAACTACATCAGTAAAATACTAGTACTTGTTGGCCGATTTTGATTAAAAGCGTATTTTCACTCTCCCGGGGGGTGTTTAACTTAAATATAACATTTCAGTCTCATAGCTCAATTCCTTCATGCTTAAAAAAGTTTTGAATTCCAAAAAATTAAATATTAAGGCTTATACGAATCCTGAGTAAATCTCCACAGCCTTAAAACATCAAATTAAGGCTTATATATTGCAAAATAAAAAAAATTTTAATTATAAAGCCTCTATATACGTTATTTATTATTTTTTGGAATTAAATTCATTTAAAATAGTAGAATTCAAGTTGTAATATAATTTTAAAAGAAAACAATCAATTTTTTTTAAGACAATCGATGAAAAGAATATGATAAAATCACATTCGCTGGGCTATATCTTAGAGGCCGTAGGGCGCCTATGCCGGTTTCGGGGGGCGCCAAGGGCTCAATGCGCCTGGGGCGGGGGGGGGGGGCTCGAGCCCCCCTGGTTACGCCACTGTGTTTAACTTGAATATAACATTTCATCCTCATAGCTCAATTCCTTCATGCTTAAAATTGAACACACACAGACAGACAGGCCATGTGCCTATTATATAATCCCGTTCAGATCCGTGAAGCAAAATCATGCATACATCCGACATCGGATATTTAAATTAATAAATATTAAATTGTATGAAAAAATTTGTTTTTTCTAAACATTTAGCCACTACTAAACCATCTCCAATTGTACTGAAACTTTATATTTCTACGTATTACGATTCATATTTTTAAGAGATAACGCCTTAAAAAAATCTAAGAAATCCAAAATAAGAGCACATTATTCTCTATATCTCTAAAAATAAATCAAAACTGATGGCATTTTTGGAATCAGCACAAAAAAAAAAAGTTTTTTTATTGGCTGCGATATTGATTGATTTATGTTCGCTTACCATCCACGCAAATGCCATTTGAACAACAACCGGAAGTGCAATCGCTCCATTTGGTACACTAAAAAAAAAAAGAACATTACAATCATAGTTTTTTTTTTTTTTTTTTTTTTTTTTAAAAAAAACATTCACACTTTTTTCTCATTCACACTCACACTCACACACCCATTCATACAGTCTTTTCGGCAACTCAGGCCATATAAGACTTTTTACGATATCCGTTATTAATAAATATACATATATGGGGTCCAGGCATTCTTATTTAAGCCATTTGGTATCCAATTGGCTTAAATAAAATCATCGGACTGCCTGGGGTCCGAACCCGCGACGTTTGGTATATGAGGTTAGCACGCTAACCTCTACGCCATGCCCCGAGGGCTACAATCATAGTTAAGCCAAATAAAAAAATATTGATTAGTCTTACCGTGCAATTATTATTCATACAGGAGGGATTTGGCCTAGCGAGACAATACCCTCTCCTTTGACAAGGACAGGTGGTGCAGTCGTCCAAATTCCAACAGGGCAAATAGTTTAAACACAAACCCATCAGATTACATGGCTCTTGAAAACAATCAAAAAGACATATACTAAATAATGACTTGAAAAAGAATGTACAGAGATACCTTCTATGCATTTTCCAATGTAACAAAATCCAGTGCAACAATCCGAATTTTCAGCACACTAAAAGAAATGCATTGATTAATTAAAATTAAATACTGTACTTAAATACTCCTCTCCAACTGGCGGGCTGATCCATTTAATGAGATGCCATTTTTGAGACAATTATTATAATTATAAATAATTTAATTCGAAGAGAAGTTGCTGTTGATGTTATGGAATGGAAAAGAACAAGTACAGGTGCAGCAAATGAAGAGAGCCTTTGGATGCTAAATGCCGAAAAAGGAGACGTTTCGGACAAAATTTATTCGTCCATCTTCAGTCCTCGTTGGCTTATAAATTAATTAGGCACAAAGTTGTCATTGTTGTTTTGGCACGAATTTGTGCGCATGTATATTTTTATAAAAATAGGCGAGTGTCAATGTTTCGTGAGTGTCTATAAGATAATTATTATCATTATTATTATTATTATTATTATTATTATTATTATTATTATCTTATAGACACTCACGAAAACATTGACACTCGCCTGTTTTTATAAAAAAATATACATGCGCACAAATTCGTGCCAAAACAACTATGACAATTTTGTGCCTAATTAATTTATAAGCCAACGAGGACGAAGATGGACGAATAAATTTTGTCCAAAACGTCTCCTTTTCGGCATTTAGCATCCAAAGGCTCTCTTCATTTGCTGCACCTGTACTTGTTCTTTTCCATTCCATAATTATAAATATACATAACTATTTTGTTTAAAGAATTATAGTACTTTGCAACCTACATCCAAAAAAATTTCCCTCCAACGCCAAATTGTTTTATCCCCTCCCCGTATTATGTAATAAAAAGTTACACTCTTTTGAGTGTCAGGTTATTGCGGGATAAAAATTATACTAAAGTGAGCATATAGATGGGTAAAATTTGCTTTGTTAGCAAGAGCAGATCCAGAGGTGTTTCTCGGAGGGGGGTAACTTGCTGTGACTGGTCGCAGTTACACTATTTTGAGGGTCAGGCTATTGCGGGAGGGTGAACGGAAAGTGGCGAAATTATGGTTTTTTTCAAATATCTTGAAAACTATGCGATTTCACGCAAAAATTCATCTTATCAAAATTATTCTAAATTATATTACAAATAAAAATGGTCTAGTACATAATTATGCTAAAGTGAACATAGGAGGGGAAAAATTTGCTTTGTTACTTTCTCTTACATTTGTTAGCTATATACCTGTTATTTTTATAGAGTATTGAATTCAAGTTAAAAATACGTTGTGGATATTTTGATGAATAGAACATTTTGAGGTCCCGTGAGTAAAAAAAAGTGATTTTCGCAAAATAGTCTGTCTAGATGTCTGTGTGTATGTGAACAATGTAACTCAAGAACGAAAAGGGCCAGGAGATTGACACTTCATATTTGAGTTGGGCACCCCCTGGAACGTGCCACAAAGCTTTTGAACAAAAAAAAGTAAGTTACTAGTATTTTACCGATGCACTTTTTCTGTTTTTTTTTTTTTTTTTTTTTTTTTTTTTTTTGTTCGATTTTCTCAAAATTGGCAATTTGATTTTGATTAAAATTCATAAATCAACTATTTTTAGATGCTCTTTAAAATATATATTCTCATTTGGCTCTCAAAAATTGTTTGAAGACCACTTTACCCTTGTAATTCATATGAAAGGAGTCATTGAGATAGAAAAATATTTATATCTTGTTACCATGACAACCATTTCTCCTTTCATATGAATTACAAGAGTAAGTGGTCTTCAAACTTTAAAAATAAGGAGAATATGCATTTTAAAGAGCATCCTAAAAAATAGCCCCTTTCGGCTAATGGGGCCTTTCTTATATTTATAGTACCGATGGCTACCAGGGGGTCGTTGAGCACACACTGATATCCATAAGTTTCGCGCCAAAGGTGCATAGATAAGAATCTTTTAAAAAACAACAAAGTGTTGCTAATTTTTGTCGAGCAGTGCATATTCCTATTTCAATTAATTAATGCTTGAATGACCTCGTAAACCAGCAATAAGGTGTTTTTTTTTTTTTTTTTTTATTATGTAATTAAATTCTTCCTCACCTCGCCCCCGATGTCAGCCACACAAAGCGCAGTTGCCAAATTGATCGGTCCAAAGAGCAATAATAAGAGGAGGCTCTCCATACTATACTGGTCACTTCAAATCGTAAATAACGACTGGCTAGTGTACAGGACGTGACTTATCTCCTATATTATCGTTATTTTTTTTTCCTTATTTATGTTTGGCGTTCTATAATTATTTTGATAATAAATGCTTTAGTAAAAAATCTGGTGTGACTGGCGCACAGCACACAACTTTCTCTTACCCTTCGGTAAGAGAAAGTTGTGCACAGTGCTAGTCACACCAGATTTTTTGTGTCGAGATATATTTAGTTGCTCTTAGCACTTTAGTTCTAAACTTGACCACGCGATGATTCATAGATGGCGCTGAGCTACGAATGTTTCCACATCAGTAAAGTGTACTTTAAACGATTTCCACGAAAAATTTCACTGATATACTTTTTAAAGAGCATCTAAAAAATAGTTCATTTAAGAAATTTAAACAAAATCGTTGCAGCGAATTTTGAGAAAATCGAAAAAAACTGAAAAAGTACATCAGTAAAGTACTAGTACTTTTTGGCCAATTTTGTCCTAAAGCTTATTTACACGAGTTCGGAAGGTGGCTAACTTAAATATAAAATTTCAATCTGCTAGCTCATTTCCTTCATGATCAAAAGTGTCCACACACACAGACAGACCATGTCGGGAAAACCACTTTTTTGGATTCAGGGGACCTCAAAACGTATATATCCATCAAAATTTCGATATCGAATTTTTGACATGAATTCAATACTTTTCTCTCTCTATATATATTAACATATATATAGAGGTAAGAGAAAGTAATAAATTATACTTTAATGTATTTTAATTACAAAAAAAAGATGGCACTAAAAACGTGTATTTCCATTAAATTATCAGGCATGGTATTTTTGATACAATCACAATACTTTCTTTCTCTATATATTATAATTAGCAACCTTGATTTTTAATTTATTATTTCTGGATGTGTCTCTCCCTTCTACGTGCTTCTCTTCTAAGTGTTTACGCGTGCCTCTGTCTCTCTCTTTTAGATGATTGGTAATTTTGTGCATCGCTTAGGATGGTCATTTGTCCTTTCGAGGTCAGCATCTCAATATCGGAATGCACTTGACACAGACACAAAGACAGAAGAAGAGAGAAAGTTCCTCCCTCTCCCTCTCCCTCTCCCTTCACCTGCTCTTCTATTAATAATAATAAATTAATCTGCTGTTTTGAGTTCCTTCTTCAGGCTATTTCACTTTTTTAATTGATTTATTTATTTAAACTTTGAAATTATTATTAATTCAAAGACAATAAAACTTTAATTAAAAAATAATAATTTTATTTCTTCATTATTACATTTTTTCATCTTACATACATGATCTATAAAAAAAAATTATTTTTATTGTTGGCTTCGGACAGTATTGCCCCCAATCTAACTTCCTCCATCAATAACTTTACCTACAATGTTAAATTAAACCGTTTCCTGAGGGAAAAATATCATTAAAAACCCTCAAATCCTAATCATGTGACCACAAAAATAAATTGAATAATAAGGAAAATTAAATTGGTAATAAATGTGCTAACTCCCGTCGAAATAGTTGATTCCGCTTATTAATGAATTTGTATTGCTCTTTGTTTTATTTTTGAAATTTAAATATATTTTTTCCACAAATTTAAAAACCTCCTCTATTTCAAACAACTAGCTAGTTTAGCCTTCTGCGCTACCATTCTTATGTGGGGTCCCCAATTCAATCTTCGTTCGAGTTATATACCCAGATATTTGGCATTTGGTTGCCATTCGAGAGATTTCCCCTCATTGCACTATTTTCCATTTCAAGTGCTTTTTTCTCCTGGTAAATAGGATGGCTTGAGTTTTTTCTATATTGAGACCTAATCTCCAATTGTTAAGATAGGTTTCTATGCTTGTTAGATCTTTTTGCATTCTACGTACCAAGCACCTGATATCTCTATGTGAATAGAAGAGGGCAGTATCGTCTGCTGAACTGTGCAAGTTGGCAATGTTGTAGCTTTGGGATGTCCGATATATATAAATTAAATAGTATAGGAGAGATTAGAGACCCTTGTGGGGTGCCGTCTTTAACCTTTTTCCAGCTCGAGTGTTCATTTTGGACTCTTACTCTAAATTTTCGTTGTCTAAGGTAGCTTGAGTTGTGTTTCACAGAGTCGTAAGGGAGGCCCTCTTTTGGCTTCCAAACCTAAATGCCACACGCTATCTTCTAAACTTTTTCTATATCAAGCATAACCAATGCCGTGGGTTTCTTTTTTTGATCTTTTACAAAATTTAGGCCTATTCGCGCGATTTGATGTAAAGAAGAATGCTGCTTCCGAAAGCCAAATTGCCAGTCGGGAATTAATTAATTAATTTATTTAATTAAGAAAAAATAATTTTACAGAGTCATCACTACATATGAAATATGTACTCAATGGGTCGCCTCTCTTACCTATATATGTTAATATTTAGAGAGAGAAAGTAGTGGATTCAAATCAAAAATTCGATGTCGATATTTTGCTGGATCTACACGTTTTGGGATCCCCTGAATCCAAAATAGTGGGTCCCGCAATATATCCGTCTGTTTGTGTGTTTGTGAACAAAATATCTCAAGAAAGAAAAGAACTAGAAGATTGAAATTTTATATTTAAGTTAGGCACCCCTGTGAGACGTGACACGAAGCTTTTGAACAAAATAGACCAAAAACTACTAGTACTTTACTGATACACTTTTTCAGTTTTTTTCTATTTTCTTAAAATTTACTCCAACTATTTTGATTAAAATTCAAAAATCACTTATTTTTTAGATGCTCTTTAAAATGTATATTCTCATTTTGTCATTGAAATCTTCTGAAGACTACTTTA